>QDHC01000296.1:1370025-1382999 GCA_013186455.1 Papilio dardanus tibullus | reverse complement strand
TGTTTGGATTTAAATTGTTTTAAATAAAATAATAATAATTAAAAACGATAATTACCGTTTTGATGAATGTTTAGGTTTATTCTAATGTTTATTTTAAAAATTAAAAAAAAAAGACAATTTCCCAAACTTGGGAATTTTTTTCATGATACTGGCAAGTTTTTTTTTTAATAATTTCTTTTTTGGCACACTTTTTAACGTCAAATTAGTATGGAGTGATCCCTCTATGTATAATATCTCTTTGCTCGTAAGACTTAAATATCCTTATGTGGCTGCATCGCTGTTGACACTTCGACTTCCCGCGCGATTCTCTACTGTTTTTCACCTATCTTTTTTACTAATAAAAAGCAAAGGTCTTATGCCCATTATGCCACTAAAGAGTTGCGATGTTGACTGAACAATAACCAAGGAGATATTTTAAAGCACATTTGAATAATGCATAAAAACTCAAAAAAAAAATATATGTGTTTTTTATTATAAAGGAAATTCTTAATTCTTTCCAAGGTAGAATAAAATATTTTATCTTTATTTTTTAATTGATAGGTTTTTTGAAACGATGTTTTTAATCGTACCTGGTTTGATTTAAAACTCGTTTCAGTGTACACTTAATTTCACACAATTCAAAACTGTGTAAGGAGCATTTTATTCCAATTTCAACTCATCAGTCCGTGACCTGAACAATGAAATAAAAAAAATGTTATGTGTATTTTAAAAAGCAATGATATTTAACCTAAATATAACCTTTTTATTCCATGTAAAAACCAATGGTAAACGATCATGTTCGGTACCGTAGTATCGATTTAGTCATTAAGTTTAAAAAAATAATGTTATTTATATAAATCTAGACTTACAAATATTATGTAGAAGAAAACTTGTATTTTTGTATGTATTGAAATAACTCAAGAACTACTGAGGCGATCTCAAAAATACTTTCACCATTACAAAGCTAGATTATCCCCGAGTAAGGCTATATTTTTTAATTCCACGTGGACGAAGTTGCAAACAACAGCTAGTATAAATTAATACCATTACAATTTACATAAAGCTGACATAATCTTGTAAAGTGAAAGGTCACTGTTACTATCTATTGTGGTCGTGTCGCATAACTTCTGCAACACGACTATAGCTGAGATAAATATAACCTACATAGAATGACATTCATATTTATAGATCTTATACATATCGGTTAGGGCTAATTTAAAAATAATTGAGCTAATACTAACTAAGATACACTGCGTCACTCTAGTTAATACTGGCTTGATTCAGACGCGTTTAATATAAATAACATTTTAGTTATGTAAGTTTACTTGTTGGATTTATTTTGTATGAGAAATTACTTAGCGATTGCCTAAGCAACGAAAATTACTTTTACAGTTGTATGGATGCTAAAGTTGCAGATTACCAAAAGTAATTTGAATTAAAAATAATAATAATTGACTTTAAAACTTTTCGGTTTAACGAAACGTACGTTCAAGTTGCAACATAATTGAGTTTCCGAACAGGTGTTCGTCCTCGGCCGTTCTCGTCCTCGTCCCCATTCAACTTAGTCAAATGTACTTTAACTTAATATTTTAATTTACTAGAAAATAACAAATCACGATAGCTAAATATTTTCTGCTTTGGATTCTTCTAATTAAATGTTTGTAGAACTTTGTCAGAATAAATTCTTGCTTGCTATGAGGGGACTATGAAAATGTATTTTTTTTCAATGTATCGTGTGTCATTTGACCTTGTCCATGCATGCGACTTATTTCTTATATTTTTTTTTCATAAACGCTTACGCTTAGTTAATATTATAGCGTTTGACGTCAATTTTATGTAATACATCTTAAGAATCTTTGTAGTGTAACAGTTATAGTATGAAATTATTTTCCACAATTGAGTAACTTGTGGTGATGGTAGATCTGATTATTGTTAAAATACTTTTTATCCTCAGTTATACTGACTAGAAATAGCATAATATAAACGGCACTAGGATATCCCTCATACACTCGTATCGTATCTAGACAAATGTATGTAAGCGCTTCTACTCCTCTGTGATTAGTTTATCTCTTTGTATGTAATTTTATGTGTTTATCTTCCAGCACCAGTTCCCTGCGATGCACGACCTCAAGATGGGCGGAATGCTGTACCTCGCCGGCGTGTTCTTCTTCAAGTCTGACGGTCGTATCCCCTTCGCTCACGCCATATGGCACATATTCGTGGCCCTCGCCGCCACCGTGCACTATCTAGCCATACTCCGACATCTCTTCCCAGAACTAAAATCTCAATAAAGACTGCCCCATTAGCCTATTCAAATTCGATTAACCGAGAGCGTTCTCTCAAGCTATTTTCGTATCGGGACTCGACAGCGAGGTCGCGTCTAACACACTTGACAGCTGCGAAATGTCAGATGTCAATTGGTGGCAGAAAATGGCGCACTTCCGCCGCTAGGGCTTGTTAGAATAACTTCTCGACTTTGAATGTTGGTGTATAATAGTATCCAATTCCATTCTCTCTAAGTATTTTGTAGTCATTATATGACCTGTATTGATCTGTTTCTGTAGCTTTTTAGTTTGTCTGGACCGCAGGGTTTGTAGACTTTTGAACTCTTAGGAATCTTAGACGCACCTTTTTCGTCCAACCGACGTTGTTAAAACCGGTACTAATTGATGCTATTTTGATTTTGACATTCCTTTTATTATGACAATTTCTAAACAGAATCTTTTTTTTAATTTAATTTAAATTATATTATATTATAATTTGGTGGAATCTCTTTAGTAGAATTTTATTGACTGGCTGAAAGGATATTTATTAAAAAAAGAGTTTACAGTACTAATGACAAAATATTCGCACGCAATGCGTTGTTTCCATGACTCACGTGTTGACCTGGCTTCCTCTGGACCTCGACCTTTTTGCCTCGCCTTCAGTCCCGGCTAATCAAGATTACCCAGTCGAACATTTTCATTTTTAATTTAATCTGTGATTATGTATGAAATATTTCGTTTACCTTTTTTATTTACAAGTATTTTTAACGAGTTTAAAGGATTCTCATAAACTTTGATTTTATTGTTGGATATAATTTATTTAAAATTCAATTATTTATTTTATATTCACAAAAGAGTGTTATTTTAACAACACGGCGTGGACAGTCTTCGGCCAAATAGTCTAATAAATAAATAAAAAGTATGTATATTTTGTAAAAACAAATTGTTAAATCTTCTACTAATGTTGTAGTGTTCTTAGTATCTCAAAATCTCGAGACCAATTCAATCCTTTTTAGATTGTTTAATGTATTGGAGTTTTTTAGAGACGTTTATTACTATACATATACGAGTCCCGTTTTTCAGTGATATCTTTTATACATCTCTGTAAGTTCTCCTTAGCTTAGTTGTATGTTGTAGAGTAGTTGTGTGGTGATGTGTAAATTTATTGTTAATTGTCGTACTATAATACTCCCAATTGTGGTACTCTTAGTGTTATGTCTTCTACGTAATTCCATATTAGTTACTTGCTCAATACGGAAATTCGTCGTCTTGAATGTTAAATGTAACAAATACCTCCTTCATATCAATTATAAAAGTAAATAATTGTTAAACATTTTAAACCTATAAAGTGCTTAGTTGTTATCTCTCTCTCCCTTTCCGAAACATATGAGACAACATGGTTTATACCAATTTCGGTGAAAATTTTAATGTATTAATTATATTTAGAGTCTATGTATTTTAAATTAACATGTCATCAAAGTTACAACACAAGGCATTGTTAGCTGAATATCGCAATATAGAGAAAACAATAGTTTGTGGTCAGAAGTGGGGCAAACTATTGTTGGCGCCAAATGTCATTTACATACATTTTATTTTACATATATTTGTATGTAGTCTTTCTATACACGTATATCATGTGTTAGAGAAAATTATTATTATTTTCTCCTTATTTTAATCAAAATTAATATATATTACGTAACGTTTAAAAGGATGCTAATGTTGACATTATATAATGTAAATGTTTGAAAGTGAATATTGATATTTTTGTAATAATTTCTTAATAATCTTACTCGATAGGGTTTGTTACTACATCAGTAACTTTTAATACTCATTTAAAAAATGAAAAAATATTGATTTAATACAGTAAAACCTGGATAAGGAAGTCATACTATGGTCGCGAAGAGCTACCTCCATAAGCGAGAAACTTGAATTAGAGAGAAACCTCTATAAGTGAGACAAATATCCCTTGGAATCTCGTTTATCCAGGTCCGGTATATGATAATTATAATGTTTATTGCAACTTTTAAAATGTATAATCGTGATTGTATACTTTCAAAACCAACTAAGATAGTGTTAACAAATCTAGTCATAAATTTGCTGTAGTTTTATGCAAATTAGTGATTGAATGAATGAATTATTTTTTTTACATTGAAAATAAACAGCGTATTTTACCAATTTAAATGTTCCTAGTTAACTTTCTGTATGTAGAATAAATGTAACAATAGTTTTGTCAAGATTTCTGCAAAAAAATATCGGGTTAACACTGCCGAAACAACAAAACACGTAAGCTGTTTTCTAAAGATGCTTCAGAAAATGTTATGAAACAGGTATTTCTGAAGTGGGAACCGACGGTTATGTACAATCAGGGAATCTAGCGGTATTCCATCTCAAAAATGATGTAAGCATTGAGACGACGTCGCCAGAAACAATAACTAATGTAACGTAGATTTTAATCGTGTCTGTACGAAGTTCTTAAAAGGTCTACACGACTAATTATTCTCTATTATCCCGTCGTGAGCGCAACTCAGAATCCTAAGTAATTGGTCATTGGTAAGAAGGGGCGGAGTGTGTCTCGTAGCAAAGACAATTTTTCTGTAAATGGAACACCGCTAAAGTGCCTCACTGTACTATGTATTGCATTTGCTGAATACAGTCAAACTTGGAAAAGCGATCATTCTCTGGTCCCGATGGACAACCTCCATAAGCCAAAAGCCTATAAGAGAAACCTCTATAAACAAGACAATTATCCCGGTCCCTTGAACTGTCGCTTATCCAGATTGGACTGTATTGGTAAAAGCAAAGCTTATAAATATTTTATGAATGTCATGTTCTTGTAAAACTTACTCATGTAAATCATTACATATCAGAGAATCTCGGAAACTTTTGTAGTTTACAGTTTTTTTTTATTTTACAATAGAAAAACAAAACCGGTTTAGTCAAGGATATCACAGGGTAACAACCAATGAGGACAGTTCCATGTTATAGAAAATTTATTATTTTATTGATCTTGATTCAGATGGACACTATAGTCATTTAAAAATAAAATATAAATTCCACGCAGTTTTATTATTTTGGATTTTTTAAACTGTGTGACATAAATTAACTTTTGCTATATTTGAATAAATTAGCAATGACCTTAAAAATAAATCATTTTACCGGAAAATTAATTAAAATTGTATAGGCAATTATTTACACTAAAAAGGAAATATGTATTATCCAGTTGTTTTGTTCCTTGAATATTTTAATCATCGAGCTCTCTATTATAGTAAAAAAACAATGGAATTATAAACCTTGCCATAGACAATTTCAAATTATTAAAATACCTTGGTACAGGAATTGGGATTTTAGGATAGTCTATGGATATGTATTTGTGTAAAAAAATAGTAGTAGTCTAGAGAATTTGGTATGTGCAGTCAAACCTAGATAAGCGAGAAACCTCTATAAGCAAGAGTCATTCTTTGTTCCGACGAGCTACCTCCATATGCTAGAAACTCAGATTAGAGAAACCTCTATAAGCGAGACGCATATTGTAGTCCCTTGGACTCGCTTAAACAGGTTCGACAGTATATGTGAGATATTTGATCTCGTCACGTTTTCAGGGAATATAGATTTGTAATTGTGATTTATTTAATGGAATCTCCTATAAATTTCTCAGCCTTTTTGCGTATTTTAATAGAAAATAATAGTCAAAATCAGTTCTGATAATATATTATGCAGACCAACTATGGCACTATGCTGGACTTTAAAACAAAGTATAATTTAAATGTCATATAAAAAAATCTGTTGTTAGAAGTAAATATCAGGTGTTTGATGTTTCTGGTGATTTTGACTTTACAATACTTTTAGCTAAATAAACGTAATGTTTGTAAATTACAAGCAATGTAGGTGTAATAAATGTCTATACTTTAGAATTGTGAATGTTATATTGAAGTAGCAATAAGGTATGTCATATGTTTCTATAACCAGTATATAATCTATATAATTTTCTAACAGATACCAAAATAGTTTTTTCCTAAATGTTATCTTTGATATCGGATCCAGGTATAGTTTTGTAGAGGTTTTTGGGAACTAAATAAAAATTTACAATCCTTTATTTGTGTTTATTTTTAAATAAGTAATAGTACACCTTGTGTTATACACTGGATAAACGGTAAAAGTATTAAATAAGTTAGATCAGAATATTACATTTTAGAAACTGTCTTGATACCTAGAATTTCAAGACATTTTTCCATGATTTTAGCTGTCACTTCACAGAGTATCAACCTTTCATAAGAAATCTCAACAATATTTCCAATATTATCTTTTTGGATGCAATAACATTTGTCATAGAATTCAGTGAAGGTAGATGAAATTTCATACAAGTATTCACATAGGCTGTGCAGGTATAGATCATTGGCAACTTTGAGGATCACCTCGGGGAATCTCAACAGTACCTTACCCAATTTCCACTCTGCTGGATGTTCAAGTTGGAATCCACGCTTAATTGCCTCAAGTAACAACTTACTTTCTGAGACCTGAGCATTCCTTGCAATAGATCTGATTCGTGTCACAGCATATAATAAATAAACTGCAGTATTGCCTTTATCATCCAACATTTTGTCAAAAGAGAAGATATAATCATTGATCCTGTTATGAGAGAGATCAGCGTACTTAATACAACCATAGGCAACAGCTTCCTGAGCTTTCTTCAACTCTTCAATAGTCAGGACTTTGTCTCTGCCCTTTTCAAGCAATTTATCAAGAGACCTCTTTAGACCCTCATCAAGTAATTCAATAAGTTTCACGGTATCACCAGACCTTGTCTTGAATTTCTTCTTATCTTCACCAAGTACAACACCAAATCCAACATGCTCTATCTTTTGCGAGTTTTTAAGAATACCCGCGCGTTTTGCGCACGCTTCAATTGTCATGAAATGTGTGTACTGACCAACATCAGTCACATAAATAAACCTATCTCCCTTTTCTTCATTCACTCGCTGTTTTATAGCTGTTATATCTGAGGTGTCATATGTATAGCCGCCATCAGACTTGACTACAGTCAAAGGTATGCCTTCATGTTTATCAGGGTCACCCCACATTATCAACCTTCCTTCATCTTCTTCAAGATAACCACTGTCTTTTAGTTCTTTGACTACATTATCCATCCGACTCTGATAGAAGGACTCCCCCCTATCTATAATGCGAATGTCCAGCCGATCATAGATTTTCTGAAACTCCTTCCTAGATACTTCACATATAAGTTTCCATGCTGCAATGTAATCAGGTTGTCCGGACTGCAGCTGCACTACACAAGAATATGCTCGCTTCTTAAATTCCTCATCCTCATCAAATCTCTTCTTTGATTCCTTGTAAAAAGCTTGCAGATCAGAAATTGGTGGTGAGCAAGTCTTGTAATCGGGGAATTGCTCTTGCAGATGAGCAATCAACATCCCAAACTGAGTTCCCCAATCACCTAGATGATTCAAACGCAACACATCATGATTCAAAAACTCTAGAACTCGACAAATGCTGTCACCTATGATGGTTGACCTCAGGTGACCAACATGCATTTCTTTAGCAATATTTGGTGAAGAGAAATCAACTATTACTCTTTCCCTTTTAACCACAGGAGGTGTAACACCATATTGGAGGATGCAGTTCAATACATACTCAGCGAGTTGCTTATTCAAATATATATTAAGAAAACCCGCTCCTGCTACTTCAATTCTTTCTATAAGTGGAGACGTTGGTGTTTTATTAAGAATGTTGTTGGCCACTTCCTTTGGGTTAGTTGTCACATTCATTGATTTTAGTAAATGAGATATAGGCATAGCAGAGTTACACTGGTAGTCGCCGAATTTCGGATTGTTGCCAGACAGAGTTATAACTACTGGCGGGTCCACTAAATTGGGGTAGGCAGATGTAATCGCCACTTCAAATATGTTTTTAAGTTCATCCAATACACAAAAATTGCCTTCTACAGAACAAATTTCTGTTATTAACTCTGGTTTTTGGCGATTTTCCAATTTAGGCGATAGGTTAGACTCGGCTTTGATGGCATTTTCGATTATAACAAGGCGATGTTTAAGTTTTTCATTTTCAATTAATAACTGGTCTAAACGGGAGTCTACCGCAGAACTTAGATCTTTATTAGACAGTTTATCGAGTTCCATCTCGATAGATTTCGCTTCTAATTCGGCTTTATTGGTTCTCTCTAATACAGCTTTTTCGTCAAATTCCGACATTTTCGTCTTGTTATAGAATTATTGATTGGGAAATTGTTGAAATAACTTCGAATTTTGACTCACGTGACAGGCCTATATTCCTTTTGCTTGTAAAGTAAATAAATACAAGTTAATAAAATAAAACCCTGATCGCTAAGGTTATTTTTAAGAAGTATGACATTAACATGAAACAAAGTGATGCAAACTGAAGTGACAATTTCACGTTGAGATATCGATCCATTACATTACATGGCAACATATTTGCAAAACTTGATAAAACGGAACGTGTTTATTGTGTTCAATAAAGTTTATAATAAATCTATGAATGAAACCATAATTAATATGTTGAGCACTAAAAATACCAAATATTTAGCTCAGGACAAGAAATCAACGATAGCAAACTTACATTTCGTTGTTCTTGCAAATATTTTTTTAGGACCGACCAAAATTGACACGCGTTGCTATAGCAACCAAGGTCAAACTCACTGCTTCAACATGGTTAAAAAAAAGTAAGTCAAATAAGGCTCAATTAATAACAGGTAGAAATTCAAATATTATGTTATTTATTAATTTCTACCAACAATATTTAAAATAATTTAATGTTTTTCGTAATACCAGCTATATTTTCAGAACTTTGTTTACATAGAAAAACTGTTTTGTTTCAACCATTGCTGTAACAAATATTTAGTTTTAAATATGTAAAAGTTAACGTAAGAATGGCATTATCGAATGGATTTAATTACACGACCGACAGCGAGAACCCCCTTTGGCTGGAAGGCATTAACAAGTAAGTTCTTAAAAACTATATATAAACATAGCACATAAGTAAAACTGGTATCAAAGTGTCAGAATATGTGGTATATAATAATTCTAAGAAGTTAAGAATCCAAACAAACATCCAATTCTCATTTTATTCAATTATTCTATACCAGAGGATAATACTTACAAGAAGAAAAATGTTACTTTTTGTAGAGAATTAAATCCATTAGTTACTTAGGTTTTAATACTTTCCAGGAAACTAAAAGACACTTACATAAAAAATGGCAGTCGTATATCATCACCAAATTACGATAAAACAACAAATTCTAGATTAGAAAGCAGGTACTTAATAGTTTATTAATTAAACATGAAAGAGTAATTTACTTAAATACTTTAAGTGTTCTGAAATATCTAAGATCGTGTATGTTCTAAGCTTTATAATTTCAAACAGATCATCGCGGCGGACATCGTTGGACGCTAATACCGATGTTCAAAAGAAACAAAAAAAACATCCTATTGCCCATTCGGCTGGCACACTGCGTCACAATCATGGTATTTTAGGACATATTTATTTTAGATTATAGATAAGTTGGTAGTTATTTGTATAACTAGATCATTTTGAAATCATAATTTTGAAATAACTGGCCAAATCATAGTGACCTATTCTGTGATCTGACCACATACATCCTTACGAATTTTAAAATTTGTCACGAAATTGTCAGTTGAATTTAAGTTCAAAGTAAAAAAAATAAGTATTTATTTTATACTCCGAGATAATGACAAGAATAAGAAACCAAATTCGAGGCCCAGTAAGCTAGACTGGGGCGATTCCACGGGTCGCGCTGACGTCACCAATGATTTCCTATCCGATCTTCTCCCGCACTACGTCACTCCGCGACACAGGCCGATGAAAGCGGACAACGACTTTAACGATGTTATTGTCGGACGCAGTAAGTAATACTTACCATTTTTAGCTTATTTCATCAAACCTAACAGACAAGCAGGGCCGGCGTCACGATATGGCGCCATTAGGCGACCGATTAGGGCGCCGGAATGTAAGGGGCGCCACAGGTCTGCGAATTAGTATAACAGGATTACCTGTTTCTACTCTCCCCTCAAAGTTCTAAAAAATGAGGCGTCGTAAAAAGGCGCTTGTAATGGTAAAATCATAACTGGACACAAGGAAGTAACAATAACACATTATTACAGGACATGACATGTTTAAATCAATTAAAATGTGTCCTGAAAATTACAATACACATCATAGCAACAGGTCAAAGAAGTCTGCTGCTAAAAATATATCGAAGAACACAACTAAAATGACTCCCGGAGATATTGAAAAAGCCATGAATGATTTTGTTATACCGGAATTACCGCAAGGACGACTGTTGGAAATAAAGATCTTCTCCAACTGGGGTGATAAATTTCTAGTCGGCTTAAATGGATTAGAAATTTTTGACGTAAACGGTGAAGTTGTTGATATTGAAAAAGTAAGTTTACCAAATTATTTATGTTTGCTAGTTTAGGTATTTTCTGAGGTGTGTCTAGAGTTGTATTAACTCGGGGTTGGAAGGAATGACGTCTGGGCGCCATGCCATCAGGGGCGCCAATAGACGATCTACTTTTAAAGATACTAGATCTGGGCGCCCAATATCGTCATACTCGAAGTATTTTCTGTCAACTCACTTATTATTTAGTTTGTAAGATCTCTGTCACAATTCGGTGTAGATATGGTCCGACTGCGAGAGCGGGGACTGCACGCGCTACGGGCGCGCGGAGAGCATCATCGACGGCGTGGTGCGCACGACGGACGAGCAGCACATCTGGAGCGCGCCCGCGCCCGCCGCCGCGCCCATCGCGCTCACCGTGCTGCTCGCCGCCAGCACCACGCTCGCGCTGCTCCGCTTGTGGGTACGGCCAACAACGAAACCTAGCCTAACCACGAGAGAATATCATAATCCTAAATTTTGTTTCCTCCTACTTAAGCTCTCTTCTACTCTTGTTTTACCTTACATATTCGTCGTACATCCATTATTTTTTTAAAGTAGGTATATCGGTTGGTATATCACATTCAGACTTACTTTCTCCTCCTCCAACTACTTTCTCCACAAACCAAGTTTTTGAATGTTTTGTGTAGAACTACAACAAGTCCCGCATATATTCGACGCGCGGCGTACGTCTCGTGCAAATCAAACTGGACGATCAAATTATCTTCCAAGGCGAGATCGCGAGGTCTAGTGGAGCGCTCAAAGGACATTTGCAGAGTTTTGGTGACGTAAGTATAGCATACACCTACTGCTGCACTCAGAGTCTGTAACTGGTCTTTAGAGAGTTCCTTAGTGTATATTTCAAGGGAGACCATTTTACGACCGATGAGGCATTGTTTAAGTTTGAAACGTGTCGCCACAAACTACTTAGGCTTGTCAAATTTTTCAGACAATCTTATTCACAAAAGACTCTACTATACTAGAACGAATAATGGCAAACGACAAAAACTTCAAAGATCTCATCAAAGAGAGTGACAATAGTAACGACTACGGCATGGTGGAGAAGCGGCCGCCCACCGCCAGCGAGGGCCGCGCCGCCAGCCCCGCCGCCCGGCACAGCCCCCGCGCGACCAGGAACCCCGCCAAATACGTCGCCAACGTCATCAAGATTGTCCTCATGTCCAACTGGGGACAGAAACATATCATAGGACTGACGGGTAAGTCAACAACTACAACAAAATGTTGTTTAGTTAATTATAGGCCTAATTTGTAATGTTTTTATTTTAAACTGTTTTCAGATCTTTCAACTTGTTTACTTTATTCTGAAGTTTGTTAAGAGTTTTTTCTTACGGCATCTCATACTCTTGAGAGTTGTGTAGGTATAGAGATCCTGCGCTGCAACAAGCCGGTGGCGGTGCAGCGCACGTACGCGTACACGGCGTACATCAGCGACGAGCGCATGGACGAGTGCGACAGCGTGGCGGACTGCCGCAGCCTCGTCAACGGCACCAACATCACCACACACTTCGAGGACATGTGGTGCACCAACTTCGCGCCCGGCACCAAGTTCTGTCACATAGTTGTCGAGTTGCAGGAACCTACTGTTATAACTAGTATGTTCATTTGATATCAAAGTTTTTTCAGGGATCCAAACTTCTTGGCGGTCTTTTATTAGTGTGTGAATTTCTTTTACCTAAAACTACATACTAGGTAGGATACCTAAAAGTAGACTGCAGTCAGAGTGTAGTTCTTTTATAAAACTCAATTGGGGTATACCAGGTACAATAAATAAAATCATCTGAAAGGACTACATTTTTTCCACCTACCCTCTATTAACCTTGTATACGGTATATAATGTAGGTATAAGGATATGGAACTACAACGGCAGCCTGGAGCTGTCGTACATCGGGGCGAAGCACGCGCGCGTGTACGTGGACGGCGGCGCGCTGCACTGCCGCCCGCTGCTGCTGCGCCGCGCGCCCGGAGACACCGCATACGACTACGTGCAGCACATAGACCTCGCTGACATCGACGATAGGTGACCTTATACACACGGAATTAACACTCTGGTCAACATTTTTTAGCACTTTTTGACATGTAAACAGGAAATCCTGTTATTAATTTCGATATTTGTGGCGCCATTTTCTTTCAGGCGCCGTAATCGGTCGCCCCATCGTGTCATAGTCCAATTCCGGCGCCGAATACACACATGCGTACACTTTTTATTAATATTAACCGTTTCAAATGTCTACCTACTCTATAGCGATACCTAAGCGATCTAG
>QDHC01000296.1:1344502-1359989 GCA_013186455.1 Papilio dardanus tibullus | reverse complement strand
GGTGCGGCTTCAGCTCCAGCCGCACCAACCAACCCCACGGACGGTGCACCTTGTATACTACAGGTAGCTTTTTCCTACAAAGATTTAAATATTTGGTCCTTCGAAATTATTACAATAATAAAAAAAAACAAATATGAGAATAGACTTTTTATCTAATTTCTCAAAAGGTAGTTTTCAATTCGTCTGTATGTTTTTTTATATCTCACCTCTTTCGAATATTACAAGTAGCTTCTTCCTACAAATATTTGAATATTTGGTCCTTCGATATTTTTTTAGTTAACAATAACTAGAACTATGATATTAGACTACTTTTAAACCGACTCGAAACCGAAAAGGTGTTTCTCAATTCGTCCATGTCTGTGTTCCCATCAACTTCCCTGCGTCTGTTTAAGCTTAAGAAAAAATATCCTTCTTTCGTGATTCCTCGGCTTTTTTTATAAAATGTATACCGCTACCTTAATAAATATGGATTCCAAGTAAAATATTATTTTTGAATACTACTTTTACTTACTGTTTGGCTTTGGTTTTAAAAATGTTGACATCAATTTTGACATCATTGATGATGATGTTGTACAGGAAT
Organism: Papilio dardanus tibullus; assembly: GCA_013186455.1. Lineage (NCBI taxonomy): Eukaryota > Metazoa > Arthropoda > Insecta > Lepidoptera > Papilionidae > Papilio > Papilio dardanus. The sequence continues at coordinate 1,359,409 of QDHC01000296.1, read as the reverse complement.
TTTCCTATATTTTGACGCATCTCCATCGGCCACGGTGTCTCATCTAAATCCTATGAAATAAATATAAAATATATAGAAATAAAATATCTACAAATACTGAACGACTATACATATTATTAAATGTATTTATCAATCTGAACATAACCGGAAAAAGTTACAATTGTGTCAACGCTACTTAAACGGCATTTTAGTATGGTGAACTATCTTGAACGTGGGCACTGATGTGCCCCCAGACAAGAATACATCGTCATTGTAAAGATTCAACACTACCTAAAAGGCATTTGGTTTGTGAGTTCACCTCAGCGCGGGCACTGCTGCACCTCCACACAAAAATAAATCTTCAGAATCAAAAAGCTAAAGAAATATTTATTACTTTTTTAATATTTAATTCGTACCAGACTAGCACCTTCTCTGTTCTGATGCTCCAGCAGCTGCCAGGCCTGGCGGCCGTTGTACGGCTGCTCGGAGTCGTCCACCGGCCGCCGGTGTAAATACCACTCGCAGTACTTCTCATATATTTCTTCTATTTTTTGTAACACACCGTTACTTCGGTACTGTTCTATTTGATATCTAAAATAAAAAAATAAATAAAAATACAGTCAAACCTGCATAAGCGAGAAACCTCTACAAGCGAGAACCATTATCTGGTCCCGACGAACTATCTTCATAAACGAATAGCCTGATTAGAGAGAAACCTCTATAAGCGAGACACATACCCCGGTCCCTTGGACTCTCGCTTATCCAGGTTCGATTGTAATTTTGCCGAAATGGAATATAGCACAGGAAACTATAATCTTAATAGGTATCTTTATAACCCTATGGTTTCATAAGATCGATGTTACGAAAAAAAACGGCTTTACGCCGAAGCAAAATCTCCATTTTTATCGTGAACTCGGTCTAATGAAGCCATAGTGTATCAACCACGGGACAATTCAAACTGTTTTTTTACATGTACATTAAAACAAAATATATATTCATCATCATCAGCTTATATGTCTCTATTAAAGGGCTTGGAACCAACCATATGTTAGGGAGGACTTGGCCATATTCAACCTCACTGGAACAGTTGCTTGACTACTAACTTGGAACTTCTCAGTTTTCCTTCAAAAACATTTGTTAAAAATACCTTTAATTATAATCATAATATACTCACTTTTGATAAACTTGCGTACCGAGAGACCTCTGCAATAATTTCAAAGTGGGACTGTAACTCTCACTGCCGTCAACTAATTTATAAATTTCACCCATCATTAGTTCAACAAATTGATCTACCTACAACAAAAAAAACAAAATTTCTGTGACAGTTTAAGCTGGTTAGAAACGTTCAGTTTAAACTGTACAGTCTGACTGTGCAGTTCAAATTTACATGTTATGTGTCAGTTTTAACTATACAGTTCTCAGTTTTGTCTACACACGTCAGTTTTAACTGCGCAGTCGAACTGTACAGTTAAAGCTGAGCGTTTGTAGACGGCTTTAAAACACTATGGTAACTATGGTAACTAAGTACACAAGCTTATTATTATAAAAATATTTTAAAAAAATATTTAAAGTTAAACTTTACCTCTAATACTTTTAAGTATGGGTATAATGTGATAGCAGAATGTGAGGCGTTACTTTGTGACTTCAAAGTACCCAAGTTTCGTATAAAAGCCTCTTTTATAACCGAACGCCATTCCTGTTCCGTTTCATGTAATTTTTTCCGCTGGAAAAATAAATCAAATACATTGCAGGTCTTATAAAATGTTATTTATAACTGTAATATAAAAAAACGTGAATGTATTTTTAGTGTTACTATTATAACTTTTAAATAACAAAATATTAACAACCTAAAACAGATTTTTACAAATATTAATCACTTTAACTTCGTCCACGCACAGTAAAAAAAAAATTGGTCACCCTAGGTTAGTGCAGCTTCCCAAAAGTGAAACATTTTTTTTATTTTAATTTTTTTTTATACACCAAACCGCCTTAGTGGTTTGTAAGACGGTACATTTTTGTAAAGTAACAATCTTTTTTTTCTTTTTTCAAATTGCCTTTGTTGTTTTGGAGACTATTAAATACAAACAAACAATCAAAACTACCCTCATTATAATATTAGTAAACAACTTACATATAACTTCACACTGTCCGTCTCAACATCTTGAACCGCGATATTTTGAACTTCAATTTCTCCATTAATCTCCATATCCAACTGCATCTTTCCTTTCTTCTTCATATCTTCTAGACTGAGTAATCCTTCAGCCGGTGACGTGAGTAAACCTTTTCTATTTTCTATATCATTTAATTTTAATTTTTCTAACAAAGGGCAATCATAATCGAGTACTGGAGGAGTATATTTCGGTTGAAAGCCAGGTTTCAACCTATGTATTGCTTTTAAAACAACTTCACGTTGATTGTATACAAATTTAGTTTTATCTAATAAATCATTTAATGTAATACCCTGTAAAAATAATGTAATATTAACCCAATATTGACTGACCGGGAATATAAAAAATTTCACGCCAAATAGCGGCTTCTAATATCTATCTACCCTACCTCTTCAGGTAGCAGGAGTGAGTCATGTTGTACTTGTAATAAATAACGCAGAAGAAGAAGAAAGATCATTTTTTTACATTCATGATTGGACTATATAAAATACAGTCGAACCTGGATAAAGCAAGAGTCCTGGGGACTGGGATATTTGCTTTGCTTAAGTCTTGTTCGCACTATGAAAGTATTTTAGTGGAGTAGCAAGTAGCATATATCCGAACAAAGGATTTACTGCTGTTCGGGCTCGTTTAAGCCTAAACCTACGCACTAGGATAGTAATTTAGTAACTAAACGTATCCGAACAGCAACATTTTAGTAGAATAGATTAGTAAATCCTTTGTTCGGATACTTGCTACTTGCTACTCGACTAAAATACTATTCTAGTGTGTACAAGGCTTTATACAGGTTTGACTGTATTTACAATTTTTTTATAAGTTTTATTTACCTTTTCTTCCATCTTTTGATAGTAAAATTCTAATACCGTTGGCTTCTGTTTTATTTCACTCTTTTCTATACATTCAAATATTGCTGCAAATGTCTGAGCATTGACAGTCACCCCGTCTTCTTCCATATACGACAATAGTTCTTTGGATTTATCTAATTTTCCCTAGGGGAATAAGCAATAATTCATTTGAAAAAAATTGTTTTGTCATTTTGTAATTTTTTTTTTCTACTGTTATATGTTTAAATTAAAATATTAATAGTAATTTTAATATTACTTACCTGTGACGCATATCCATGCAGTAATGTATTGTAAACTTTGACATCCATTACTTTAGGATTGTCAGGAGAATGTGCTTGCTTGTTTCTGTAATACTGTAAAACTTGATGACCCTGCAAATTATTACATTTATTTAGTTATTAAATTGTTAAAACTTTCGTGACACATTATTATACTTTATTTATTTAGTCGGTACCATTCACCGAAAATTACACGTGAGTTTTCAGCCATTTTAAATAAAGTATTTATTTATTTTGTAACCCTACTGCTTCATTAGACCGAGTTCGCGATAAAAACTGACTTACGCGAAGCATAATCTCAGTTATTATCGCGAAGTCAGTCTAATGAAGCCATAGAGAAAAAGAGTAAAATGCGTTAAATAAAAAAAGTATGGGTCAATGACCTCAATCTGTCAAAAAAATAAAATGGAATGTTCTGAGTAGAGTAATGAAAATCTGTGTTTAAAATGTTATCCAAATTCATCTTTCTCTATACATATAGATAAGAATAATCAGGCATACTACTGATTTTAATGTAGGTTATCTTGATGCAGACAGATGTTGACAAAACACAGTCTAACCCTATTTCCACTAGCTCATCGAGCAGCAGTTTACCGCTACATAACATTAGCCTGAATATGTCGCCAGTGAATTAGTGGAAATAGATTCTAATTAAAGGCTAATTTAAAGCACAAAAAAAATTGCTTTCATATGAAAATCTGTTAGAATGGAACAAGAAATCGACCCTTATAAGAAAGAGTTACATCTCTTGTTAGATCCCTTGAGAAGTAACTTTATTCATTGAATAAAAATAGTTGTGTTTATCATTTCTCTACCTCTTGTATCATATTAAGTGAGCACAACAGCTGCAGATGTGCTGTGAGCAGTTTGTGCAGCGCTTGCTGCTTCCCTCGCTTCTCTAATTCCCTTATATCTTGCTTCATATTGATCTCTTGTGCTATCCTACGTTTCTCTTTCAATTTCTTCTTTTTTTGCTTTATAGCTTGCTGGCTGGAAATAAAAAGAAATTACAGTCGAATAAGCGCGAATCCAAGGGACCGCGATATTTGTCTCGCTTAAAGAGGTTACTCTCTAATCAGGTTTTTCGCTTGTTAAGATTGTCCGCTGGAACCAGAGAATGATTCTCTATCCCGGGTTGATTGTATATAATCTGTGTATGCTATGTAGTGGTATTGTAAAATTGATGGTTTACTCGGTATCGGTTGTGACTCCATCCGCATAGAATTAAAAAAAACGTAGTAAGTAATGTACTCTACCAGGCTTTGTTCTACATCTGTGTAAAATTATATCATGATCAGTTCAGCGCTTCTGGAGATACATTCAAACATCCATTGTAAATTTTGCATTGATAATATTAATTACATTAATAAAATATGTCAATTTGTAGTCTATTATTTAATACAAGGATAGTAAAAGGCACATGTTTAAGTTAATAAAAGAACAATGAAATCAAAATATGCATAAGTACAAAAACATATTTAGTTTATGTATTCTAATATAAATATAGGAATAAGGTTAAACATTGTGGATAATAACAGTATGAGTTATTAATTGAAAATATATTTTAACAGAAAAAACTTACGCTTTCTTTATATTCAACTTTTTAACATTGATAGATTCACCGGGGCCATCATCAAAATCATCTCTGGGTTCTATTTCGTGATGAAACACTGATTCATCACAAACATCTAACGCAGGATGTGCTATACCTTGAAGTCTGAAATATAAATAATCTAAATTTAATTCAAAACAAAAGATTATTTCTTTCATAAACGAAAACAAGGTGGTTTTATAATAAATCTTTTTTTAAACTCTTACAAAATTCTTGTATTAATTTATTTTTTACGTATCAAGCTAGTATGAGTTGCTAAATTTCCCAAACAATTAGCTTAGAAATTAAAAAAAGGTTTGTTGGACACTTACTGGTAATTGGCCATTTGGTGCATGAATTCTCTATCATAATTCTCCAACGGATTATCTACGAATAGTTCTTTGAAAACTGCATGTGGACTCTTTGGTAGAACTTGAGGGCCAATATCTACATCTGGTTTCCTAATTGGCGACAAGCCAAGGTCAAACTCCTGCGTCAGGCCCTCATTGATAGCATACCGTAAGTCCTGCAAACGCTGGTCATAGATTGTAGCTTTACGGAAATTGTAATAGCTCTCTTTCACCATATTTATATACTGACTGGTTTTGAATCTATCTTCAATTGAAGATATTTTTTGATGTGTAAAAATCAATGCGCATTCATCATCTTCCAACTTAATATCTTTGTTAATGACTGGCACTGTTGTGGTTTTCTTTAAAATCTTCTCCTTAACACTTTGCAGTAGTTCCTGATCCACTTTTATATTATCTTTTTTTTGTGTTTTTTTAGTTAGCTGATGAAGTTGACCGAGTGAAACAGAACTAGAGGCTAACTTGGACAGATGTGTAGCGTGCAATTTACTGATTGACACCTTCATCTCTGTCATAGCAGACTGTCCAACTGGAATTATAACAGTATTCTTTGTTTACATTTTGAAACCAAAACATTGAATGAGATGTTATAGTAAACATACCTTCAAGCAACTCTCCATATTTTTTATAATTGCTATGTTTTAGCTTTTTTTTAATCGATCTAACGCTGGCAGGTTTTGTTGACTGATGCCTGGTGAGAATGTTGAACTCTAAAACGATGCCGAAAAGTTATGCAACATATAAATAAGGTTATTTATAAAGTCGCAGCGTCAATAATACACAGTTTATCTACTGATTTTAGAATTATTTAATACAAATTAAGTATGTGTTAAATGTATACCTCGATTTTGTGCTTGCAGGAACGCTTTCTGGCAGAATGAACATTTTAATTCCGAAGCTCGGATAAGTTTTAAAGTATAATGAGGTAAACCAAGCCCGTGAAAACTACCCGGGTAGAAGTTCTTGGCTGAAATGATACGATGCATATCACTTTAGAATATAAATCACAAATATACAAAATCGATTATGCCGAAAATAGAGCACTTTTAAGAAAACCACGTGAAATTGAAGTCTCAAAAAAATTATCAAAATACTGACAGACAAGTTAGACAGTTCAGAAATTGATATGTATACTCAGAGTATAGTCACATTGTCAGACGAAATCTTAAGCTGTTTCTGAAATACAACTATTATCTATGGTCAATTGTTCCTTATTCGTTGTCTTTGTTACCAGGCCATAAAATCTCAAAAAAAAAAATCTAAAAAAAAAAAACCTTATTCGTTGTCAACAAGCTGTCATGTTTGACATACTTTTAATAAACAATAATTGCAATGAATTATAGAAAATCATATTTATAGCTATTATATAAGAGAATCTAATAAGAAATAGAATTTAACTAAGTATATTTTATTTAATTTTACATAACTAAGCCATAATTTACACGACACAAATATGGGAGATAAAACTTTTGTTTGTAAGTAGAAATCCAATTTATCAGTTTATAAATACTTATTAAACGAATTTAAATGATAATAATTTGTATTTTAGGGACTCCGGAGTTAGTTGACAAGTTTTTAGAGGCACGGTTTGAAAACGTATGGTTATTTAAGAAAACAAAACAACCATGGAAGTAAGCACATCTGTCTCTATATTTTTGAAAGAGTCATAATCTTTCCGTCCTTATCCTACTCTAGTAGGATTATTAATGTCATATTGTTAACTAAAAATCATGACATTGATTGACCAAATGCAAAAAGGATGTAGGGGAGTGACTTATGATCCATAAATTCAAAGTGCATGTAAACAAAATGCATTGTATATCATTTAATTGATTATTTTTCTTATTTAGAGAATTTCATAGTATACTCCTTGAAAAGGGATTTCCAGAGGAAATGACCGTTGATCATGTTAGAAGGAAATGGTCATATATATTTGATGTAAGTAGAAAAAAACATAACTTTTAATATTAAACTTAGGTTTGGTAAGAGATATAACTGTTTACTTTTTAAACTTGCCCATACATGACTTTGTCATTTTCTTGATATATATTTCTCTTTATAAAACATGTTGTACACTTAAATTTTCACTTATGCTTCAGCTTGATTGAGCAAGTTCACAATATAAATGTAGATTTTAATATGCCTTAAGTCAGTTTTTGCCAAGAATTCTATAACATACATACAAATATGGGAGTAATACAATACCGCTACGACTGAGGGTCCTTCAAGAAGTGAGCTTACCACCTCCTCAAAGGCTGGCAACACGTCTATGGTTCCTCTGGTATTGCAGATGTCCATGGGCGTCGATGATCTCCCCCTTTTCTTATAAAAAAAAATGAAGCCTAGCCTAATCTTAAATTATTGTACAACATAATTATTTTATTGAAATATGATTGAACATTACAGTCGTACAGATTATCAAAAAAATCGAAGAACAAAAGTTGGAAGTATTACAAATTATTTGAAAAACACTTTGGAATGTCTAATGATCTAGAGAAATATTCATCATGTAAGTATTTAATATTCATTATCAATTAATGTAATAATCTATTGTTGAAAGGTCATCCCCATTGTTTTTTTTTAATTATATTTTTGTTATATAAAGCATTCCAATGTGCTTTCAGTACTAATAGCAGTAATTAAAATATTAATTGTAACCAAATATGAGAAAGACTTGATGTCAAAGCACAGGGAAACCTAGTTTGGGCTCCTGTCTCTCACTCTACCTGTACCACATAAATTGTAATATAAGAGGGAAAATAAATATGTCATTATTATTATAAAGAAAATGCTATGTTATTTTTTAGAATGACATTATTTAACTAAAGAAAATAAAGTTTATCAAATACCACTCCATATTTTAATTTAATTTCATATAAAAAAACAGGTTTTAAAAGAATAATAACACAGTATAGGCCTAATTATTTGGATGGATTTGCTTACTATTTTTATTTAAATGAATTAGTATAAATATGCATATTGAGTAAAATATAATTTTAAAATTGCTAAAACAATATTTTAATAATTATTCCTTTAATTTCTTACTCTTATTTTTTGTCCAGGGACTATTGAATGGAAATTAAAATTGATCAATTATTTATCTGAGACTAAGGAATCTAAGATGGATTTCCATAAAATGTGGAGGTAAATATATGAAAAATACTAATTTAGTGGATTTTCCGTGGGATGCATAGGAAGAGGTATTATCCCCTTGCTGTGTGTCTTGTTCTCTGAAGATTAAGGGTAGGCAACGCATCTGCAATTGCACGTGTCTATGGGCCGCGATCTCTTCACTATTTCAGCTTGCTCATTTGCCACTTATAATATAAAAAAAAGAATAATATATTTTTTAAAACAATTAAATATTTTATTTATTAGTATATTTGTTTCAGGACTGTAGAAAAATCATTGAGATTGGATGATTTACCTAATGATTGTTATATACAGGACTTGAAGGCCTTGTGGCGTCATATAACAATGATGTTTCAGGTAAGTGACAAATAAATAATAAACTTCTTTAATTATTATTACTGTATTTCAGCAGAGGTAACATACAATACTAAAAACATACCAAATTATCTTAGAGTAAGCACCACTTACAATCTAACAGACGTCTAAATTTGTATGGAATTTAAAACTTAAAGCTGGCTACACACACCAAGCAATATGCGACAGGTCAATTTCCAATAAGATTAATGTATCGCTCCAGTCCTAAAGGTTTATTATGGGTCATCACTAGACCACGTCTATAATCGTACCCAACACGCGCACCGCCTCTCGCCCGGCGTGACGTCTGTCACGACTGTCAACATGGCGTGATGCTCGAGGCACCCATAGACAACCAGATCATAGACAATACACTACATGTATTTTCAGCGTAAACACAGAGGTAAAGTAAGAGATGGTAAAGGCGGTGCTGAGTCATGGCCGCTGTATGAAGTCATGTTGACTTACTACCAGAAGTTCGAGCCGAGCTATCTAACTTGGATAGAGTCGAACTCGACGAGTAAATTCGTCGAAAAGAAGAAAACTAAGAAATCTTGCCACGGCTTCAATGATCGGAAGGAATCTACTGAATTTCAATGTAAGTATGACTATCTACTATTGTAACATCTATAACTATATATCTATCCCTCTCTTTGCCTTTGCAAAGAACAGAGATAACTATAAATCTTATTTATATGTCGAAACAATTGAATTCACGGTATTTGTAAAACGGAGATTTTCCTTTGGCGTAAGGTCGTTTTTTGCGTGACATCAGTGTAATGAAATCTTTGGGTCAGAGAGTAGAATAATGTTAAATAGATATATAAAAACGACTTTATTTATTTATTCAGTACTTGTGTATTACTTTCTTCACCTGCCGTGGCTTTCTATACGGCCCACCGACGAGCCGCCATCAAATTTACAGTTTCAGAATTCTCGAAAGATATCTCTCTTCCCTCCATCTCTATATAGAAAGTAAACAAAAAACTATACTTGTTAAAATTTCTAGGGACAAAAGACATGACTGAATCTTTCATACAAATTCGTCTACAGAACGACTGGTTATTTAGAGAGAAGAAGTGGGCTTGGAAGTGAGTATTATCATTGTACAGTCAAACCTGCATAAGCGAGACCTGGATAAGCGAGAAACTTCTATAAGCGAGAATCATTCTTTGGTCTCGACGAGCTACCTCCAAAAGCGAGAAAGTCAGATTAGAGAGAAACCTCTAAAGGTTAAAGGTTAAAGGTTTTGACCCATGATGGGCCCCATTTTCCGCAACTCCACGACTAGCGCGTATTTTGCGTGAATACACATATCTTTGTGAAACCTCTATAAGCGAGACAAACATCGCACTCCCTTGGACTCTCGCTTATGCAGGTTCGACTATTAAATAAATTTGAATATAGAAGTTTATAAATGTTTATTTGTTTAGCCAGTTGAGGGAGATAATAACTGAAGAGTACGACTTCCCGCCAGTGTTGACCGGCAGGGACCTCTGCAAGAAGTGGGCATCAACCTATGCCGTAAGTTATTTAACACTTTCAGTTCCACAGACAAGCTGCAAGACTTTACTAGGATCAAGGTTGCATTGAATGTGTTAATATGCAACCCAATCAACAAAGCAGTAGGTTGATTGACGCCCTAACGCTTCATTAGACCGAGTTCGTGGAAAAAACGAAGATTTTGCTTCGCCGTAAGGCCGTTTTTTGCGTGACATTGGTCTAACGAAGCCGTAGGGTTACAATAGTCCTTTAAAATCCATATAAGAGAATTAGCGAGTAAAGTACGAAAACTAACGCATATTATGTATAGAATCCGAGAGGCCGCAGACACACAAACCGCACGTCTCGTGTACACCGCGCTCTGCGAGTCCATCATCTCGTACTGTATAACCTCGTGGGGTGGATCCTTCGTAACTTCCATGCTTGAGTTAGAACGAGCACAAAGAACTGTTCTAAAGGTGTTACTCGGCAAAAGGAAAAGATATTCCATTAGAGCATTATATACTGAGGCTAGGGTCCTCACAGTCAGACAAATTTATATTTTAAAAACATTCCTACTACAGCACAAAGCCGTTCTGAATACCAACAATCATAAGAGCTTTCAAGGCAGGAGAAAAAATAAAATTCCACTACCAATAGTTAACTCCACTTTTGCACAAAGATTTATGCACTTCTTAGGGCCTTTTATTTACAACAAAATATCAAATAAATTTGACTTCAAACGAGATTCACTTTATAACGCTAAATTAAAATTGAAATCGTGGTTATTGGAACTATCATACGCGGACACAGAGAAAATCCTTAAAATAGTACATTAGTTAAAAATTAATACCAAAATTGCTTCTGTTTATTTATTAAGTTGTATATGTGTTATGCTAAATGCTAAAAACCCAATGGTTTTACTTTTGAATGATCAACAATTAATTGCTACTAGCGTAACATATATAGTGCATGTTTTCCCCCTTTAATTAATATTTAGTTTTAATTTGAATTCAAACTTTCTTTACTATTGTTCAATATTACGCTTAAGTTGCCGTCTAACGATGTTTCTTGTTAAGTGTCAGAGCTGGATCCTCGCGATACAGGCTGTGCCTAGTGCGAGGATCCTGGATCAATTTGTCCTAGGTACTTCAGATAACAATAAACCGTTTTTCATTTTCATTTTTTTCATTTTCAATTACAATACTATTATATTGTGTATTTTTTATTCTTTCACAAAGAGACCTTTAGAACCATAAAACCCCCTTGTAAATTACTTTGTTTTTCACGATGTAGGAATACCAGAAGGCGAAAGCGACAAACAACAAGAAATGGGTGTACTACATACTGTTTGAAGTGTACTCGGGAGAAGGCAGCATGAACCCTTTAATTGATTGTGAGTCACTTCAGTAACTTCTATTTTCATATTTTTAGCGGTTCAAGGTCAACTGCGCTGCCCCCCCCCCGTACTCATCCCTTTACCTTTAAGGTCCCCCCCACGTGTCACATTTGAGTTCCCAAATATACCATACTAGCTGTTTCCTTAAGACTCTGTCTGGGCGGAACTGAAAACATGGTAAGTAGCATATTTTCTTCCAGACTTGGTTCTACATCTATACCTAATTTCACCAAGTTAATCGGTTTGGAGATGTATGGAGGTGTACATACTGTGTCGACCCTCTATAGGGACAATGGCAGGATGATGATGAAGTGGTCCTGGAGATACCTTCAAACATATTTTTGAATATTATTGACTAGTATTTCCTTTAACCATTCCAAGTAAGCTTGAAAAAATTGTGTTAGGATATAAGTCCACAATAGTCGAATGTTGGGATTCGAACCCACAACCGCGAGATCGGCAGTCCGTACCCCAAACCATTAGGCTATTGTCGCTTAAACCCATCCATCGAAACTATCGCTTTATATTAGTAAGATGCAAGTTCAGTAATTCTATTTGTGTGTTGCGGACAGGGCAGGAGGAATGGGTGTTCAACTTGATCAGCTCGCGGACAGATTTAAGTCACATCTTCAGAAGTAAGAAGGACCCAATTGAAGGTTGGAGGTCAGTTATACATTTATTTTCATACTAAATTATAATCTTGTTTTTAAACACCTAAAAACCTGCTAAATAACGTCTTATTGAAACTACCATTGAAGTAACTTATTTGTGTCATAAATTGTCGAAAATAACATATCGCTTTATAGATGAATTTGGTTAATATGATAATTGCCACAATAATTACAAATTGTCGTACATGATTTGACATTCTATATCCTACCAAACTTTATTAGTATACTACCTGTTGTTTAATACTTCATCCGCGTGGAATAAAAGAGCCTAAGTTACTCGGGGATAAAATAGCTTTCTAATGGTGAAAGAATCTTTTAAATCGGCCCAGTAGTTCTTGAGTAATTTCAATACATATAAAAATACAACGTTTTCTTTATAATATTAGTCTATTACTGGACTTGTGTAACAAAGTAGTTAGAAGTTCAAAGACGTCTATTCTAATAAGTCTTTAATACTCTAACCAGATTTCTGTCCCAGCTTCTTATGGTCAGTAATGACCAGTAATGGCGTACAAACTAAAACCGGACTTAACTTTTATGCAAATCGAATGCACTCAGTCCAAAAACTATCGAGAATATTGCCAAAGGATAAATAAATTATGACGTTTTAAAGTTTTTTTTTCCACTACTTTACCAATTACATAGGTAACTAGCTGTTGTACGCGACTTCGTCCGCGTGAAATTAAAAAATATAGCCTATGTTTCTCGGGGATAAAATAGCTTTCTAATGGTGAAAGAATTTTTGAAATTGGCTCAATAGTTGAGTCATTTCAATACATACAAAAATACAAAATTTTTCTCTTTATAATATTAGTATAGATTGGTAAAAATTTAACACACAATTAAATGTATATCTTCAAGTTGATCGTAACAAAATTGATGAGATAATTTTCATTTCAAAAATTGTTTTTCGTTGCGAGAATTTTTTAATCAAATTTTTGGTTCGCAATTATTTTGATGTGCAGTGTTATTAAAATTCATAAGTAATTTTTTATCTTCTTATCGTCAGAACCCAAAAAAAACGCGACAAAGAACAGGTTTTTCGAGTGCATGCATAAATCATTTTAGCCTTTTGTCTTGATTGGTTATACAGGCCTCTTTGTTCTTAAAAATAACTAAGCGCTCTCCTATCTAAATACGGCGTAGACTGGTCTAGCTAATACAGATGTCTTTGTCTCAAAGGAAGTGGTTCTCCCTTTGTATCAGACCTTTTATATTCCTACTTGTCTTTACACGTAAAACCGCGTGTGAAGGTGACAATGTATCAAACAGACTTCAAAAAGAAAGAAGCTCTCAATTCAATTTTTTAATTTTTATTTAATAAAAGTGATTAAATTGCATAGTATTTTCAAAAAAATATTTTCGGAGCTGTTAGGCTAGGTCATCACTTCATGCTTTTTCTTTAGTTGTTTTCTACGTTTAAAATTACAATGGTGTGTAATAAAATTAGAAATGAATGCATTAGTTTACAATAAACCCTTAATTTTATAATTTTAGTATATCTAATTTTGTACTGTTCTGTTCCTTTGTACGGTATTGTTCAATTTACGTACATTACACATCATAAAACAAATGTTCCGATCAACGTTAATAGCTTGAATGTTTACGATGCAGTTTAATTGTGCTGTTGCTGTATACACAGCGTGACCATTGTTTTTGGACTCAAAATGGGACAACTATAGTTTTCCCCCCGAATCATTTTCATTGTATCGACGTATCACGTATTTTGTCCATCTCTTGAACTAATATCGTGAACTGGGCCAAAAAAAAACTAGTCAACAAAGCGCGAGCTATAACGTTTTCTCTCCCTCTCGCACAACGCACGCCAGGCCCGGCTGGCGCGACTATCCAAATTTTCCTGCAACACCTTTCCTGACACCGGGATACAAGACTAGAAAACGGGACAGTCTCAATAAAAACGGGACAGCCTCGTTCAAAACGGGTGGTCACGTTATGTATACACGCATATTATAGTTATGGTAATTTTAGGAACAAAGCAGCAGCAGGCTAATAAAATAAAAATATTAAAAGTTAAATAAGAGGAAATAAATTGCTGTAATTTAATACTACGGTCTGCCTACATTTCAGTTCGCAAATAAAAAAAAACTAGAAGTATTATAATCACATAGATCATTTTCATGTACCTGTATGTATCAAATGTTTTCCTTATTTTTCCTCTATACAAACAAATGTGACTTTGATATAATCACATTAAATTTACTATTTAATAGGCACTTTATAAACGATCATTAGAATAGCATATGGTGATTGAAGTATTTTTCATATATTAATATTACATATACATAGTTACATTAAGTTATTTGAATTAATAAACAACGTTACGTTGACTTCCTCATAGAATTTTTATACTAGCTGTTTTTTCTTATGAAAACTCTAGACAAAAACCATATTGTTAATCTAACAAATATGTTTAAAAAGGTCAAAAGTTCGACACATGATGGGCTCCATTTTCCTTCACTCCACGACTAGCGCATATTTACGTGACTTCACACATATCTTTGAATTTCTTCGCCGATATGTGCAGGTTGCATGACGATGTTTTCCTTCGCCTTAAGAGCATCGTGTAAATATGTACATATGGAAAAATATGTTTATGTATGTGTTGTTTCTGCAGTA
>QDHC01000296.1:1295907-1338557 GCA_013186455.1 Papilio dardanus tibullus | reverse complement strand
GTATTACTTACTTCTTCAAATTTATTTTATAAAGGTTTTACGCGGACGAAGTCGCGGGCGCCCGCTAGTTTTCATATAAATCTAATTCTGATTCTTTTTTCAAAATATGTGAATCTTGTTTTATGGTGCATTAGACGATCAAGAAGTTATTGTTTATCCATTTCATATTCCAATTAGTTTGATGCTAATAATAATAAGGCATGGGACTTCTATCTTATTCTTCCAAGATACTAGTCAAACTGCGAAGACTGCTATTTTTAACCGACTTCCAACAGAAGGAGGTTATTAAGTAAATGAGTTTTTTTTTATGTATGTACAAAAATTACGCAGCGAGTTCTGATCCGATTTACGTGATTCTTTTTTTGTTTGATTCAAAATAGCTACCATTTTCAATCGTACTTTTGTTCCTAGCTTTCTTCCAAACGTCCTTAGGTAATGATAATGTCGTAAAGCAGTCGCATGGTGTAAAAGCACGCGTCGAAGCGCTACAAGACAAGCAGGCATTCGTTCACCCTGCATGCACCAGCGCCGGCGCAACCGCAAAGGTTCATCGATCAGTTCGCGACGGACTGCGCGCGTGTGCGGTTGTGTAACGTGTGGCTTGGTACTGCGAAATAAAACTGATATCTAAAATTGGTGGTTTTTGGTTCGAAATTTGAAAAAATCGCCGACATAGTTATGAAAAGTTTGGTAAGTTAATTTTTGGACAATCTTTATAAACGCATTATAATTTGATAAAAATATAAATAGATAGATAATAATTATATTAGACTTTAAAAAAATAAAGTTACAATCGTTAATTTGATTCAATAAACTTAAATTGCAACTATAATTTGCATTTATTGACAAAACATTTGCAATAAAAATAAATCCTTGTTCTGGGATTTACCATTCCAGTTGTTATTTATACGAGTATTATAATCATCTTAATAGTTGATTAATAAATAATTGTAAGCATACGACGTATTTACAAGCAACATTCATGTATTTTATAAACATAACATACAACGTAATGCGGTAATTTATTGCAATAATTCCTATAGAATTGCATATGTTATTTAAGTAGTTCTTATTTGACGTTTTGAAATCATGTTGAAGATATTAACCCATTGATTTGCAAATGAAATCAATCTAATACAAAAATAACCATTCACTTTCAAAGGTATACAGCACGTGTATTCGACCTAAAAAAATCAAGTTTCGAAGGGCAGGCATTTGTTGAGTTTTCATTAATTCACGTCTCATCAATAATACCTAGCCATCGATATGAAAGTTTATTGCCCCGAGATGCCCTACCGTTTTCGCGCCTTCGCTTTTGTGACTTTTTTATTTCTTGGAAAACGGAATGTCGATATGCCTTTGTTTTTTATACCTTTAAAAGTACAAATATGTGTCGAAGTCTTAAACGGTACTCGATCTTATTTTGTTTATATCGTTGCCCAATTGCAAAAAATAAACTAAATAAATAATAGAACAATTAGCTCATGCTAAATAGGAGAGTATTCTGTAATATTTAGGTCACTAATTAGTTAATTTTCCTAGTTGTAGTTGTTATAAGAACAATCTTAAAACAACTAACAATAGTTAACAATACTTAATAGTTAAATAACAATAGTCATGTCATATCTGTGATACTAGCAATAAAGTTACCAAGATTTATACGAAATAAAGCCAAGACATATGCAATAGTAATTATCTAACTACTATTAAATAAACAGATGCAATAGTAATCATAGAGTTCCTTTAATAAGAGAAACAGGGACCAGCTACGTTCATGAGAAATTATTTAAAATGTGGTAAAATAATTAAAATTAATTAATCATTGAGATTTTATGATTTTAACAGTGGACGACAGTGGAGTTAATGGGAAGAAGCAATATTATTTATATTTCAAGCAATATGTGAAGTTTTGGGGCATTTACTTGCTATAAATGTTTTGAACAAACAAGCGTTACCTCCGTCATAAGTAACGTGAAACTATCCTTACTGTTTGAGACGGTAGTTAGGGTAAAGAAGAAAGGTTTAGAAATGGAAAATGTTCTGAGTGACCGCAAATACACACAATAGAAATATAACACGCATAAGTAAACGACACCATTATTTTAATTCGATATGATACGGTTAAGTACAAAGATATTGGCTGTATGAAAAGGTTATCTCTCGCCTTTTCTATTAATATGGAATTAAAAATGTTTTATATTTGGCTGTTTCACGACTAACAACTCTACATTTGTGAACTAGCAATAAACAATACTAGATAAACTCAACAAATTGCTGATTTTCCAAGTAAAGTCCGCGTAAGGCGTGCCCAGCTGCGCACGGTCTGGATTTCGGCCAAGGTCCGAACTCAGCAATTCTGGTCACGGATTCCTTTCCCTTTGTTAATAACGTCATCTTTGGAAGATAATTTTAGGTGTTTATCTAAATTTGTACATTTGCGCTCTTTGTATTGTGTATTAACGTAAGTTTCCTGTTTTTGCTATACAGCAAATGTGTAGGCGTATGAATACTTCTTTGTTTCTTATCACAAGTAAATAAATGCACTATTTAGAAATACATAGTAGCTAGCGGTATAGTTTCGCACGAACAACGAAACGTTTTGCTACTTTGAACTTTATTTTCTTACTTTTGAACTTATTGTAAGCATCCAGCGCTTACAGATTTTCTTTTATTTAAAGTGACAAAAATCTTTAGAACAGTGCAAACTGTAACACTTTGGCTCTGTTAGTTGACCAAACAAAACCTAGCCGTCTTATCTACGCAAAAGCACACATCGCAGACCCATATTTACAAGCGGTACGATTATCATCAAAGTATAAGGTGATACATGAATAAAAAGGTGTCATTCCTCGTTCCTTATTTCAATATTTCTATATTTATAAACGGAAGATTCCACTGACACTCTGCTATATTTTTGCGAATGCATTTCGGACACTCTGTATAAAGTAGTGATTTATTCCAGCTCAGGTCAAGCGAGTGTTCCCGTTATAATCAAACTCCGTTATGCAATGCACCTCTACTGCACCACCCAACCGCCATTTTGATGAAGAGGAATATTTTATACAAAATCTGGGGTATGTGCATCAAAAAGAAAAGCACGTAAAACAAAGTTATTTGAATATACGTAATAAATTTGGGCATATAAAAAGATAATAGATAATACAAAAATAATACATTCATAGAAATCTGCGAATTTATTTCCATCTATTGTACGGTTTTCTATCGTCCCAACTTCGATGAAGTTCATAGCGTCTTATATTGGAAATCTTAATACTTATATAAGCAAAACACATTAATTCGAAGACATTAGTACGTGCGCTTCAACCGTATCTCGTCCCTCGATGAATCGAATTCCTTTAAATACAGATACAGTTGTGGTGAATGACGTCATAATGCGTTCAAGTCTCCCGCAATCTTATACTACGAGTACCTAAATGCATTAGATTATGGCAGACGTATCTGAGCTCCATTGGATGACGTCACTCTAAGCACTTCACAATGGTGTAAGCTCTGTTTATAACAATTTGTAGATCTATTAAATGAGTATTTAAATAAGTTATTTTAGGTTTGTTGAGTATTGAGCAAGCCCAGATTGATAATTTAGTTAGTCTATAGGTTTATTTATTATTTTTTGATCTTTTTTTTCAAGAGTTATAAACGTAACGGAAGACAATTTAATTAGAGGCATTTCAGCAAAGAGACTTATGATAATTGTCCTGATTTATATCGAACTGTCTTTTTTATAAGAAAATATATTCTATTACAATGCTTGCTTATTTATTGATATAAAAAAACTCCTGCATAAATAAATAAAGTAGTTTAAGTCTACACAAGCTGTACAAAATACTATACGAAGTAAAATTCATTTATTATTTAGAAATGTAGCGCACAAACCTCTTACCAAGTGGCCTACATCAAAAGCTCAAGTAAAAACAAGCTTTGACAAAGAGATGTCGTAACTATAAAAAAAAAATCGACTAAACCACCGTCATTTCTTCATTATTAAGGTGTCACTTTTCTTGTCCCTTTATTATTGCGTTGACAAGTCCGTATTTGTAAAGGTGCACTTTTATTTTAATCCTTGATACTCACAAGATAATTTGAAAAGATAAGATAAGTTAAAGAACTCCGGCAAACTAAGGATCCCTTACAAAACATCCTAAACAAATATACAATGTTCTTTAGTATTTTATACAACTTTACCTAAACAGACATAAGTAAATAATATTTTGACAATGTGAATGCGGGGCATAGGAAATAAAAATTTTTGTAGTACAGTCGAACGTAGATAAGCGACCAAGAGACCACGATATTTGTCTCTCTTATAGTGGTTTCTCCCTTACGAAGGTAGCTCGTCGGGACCAGAGAGTAACTCGCTTTTAGAGGATTGTCGCTTATCCAGGTTTGACTGTACTTACATTCTTAGTTATCTAAAATCTTTATTTATTCATAGTGTGTTTTATTACAATTTTAATCTTGTATACATTTTATTATTGTAATAACGATCCGATGTCAATCTAACCACTTCGTTATAAATAGTTACGTTAACCGCGACTTCGGGAAGCCACTTTTCAATTTACTGGTCGTAAAACTGCTACTACGGAACAGAGTAACACGGCGATGATTATGTTTATTAGCTAGCAAGTCATAAAATATTAGATAGCTTTCTACGAGTATTTCTATCAAACATTTCTAATAATGAAAATAAACTTAAAAAATATAACAAAGCAAATCGTTTTAGATGAACTGCTCCAATCCTTGCAGTAAGTATTTGTGATATCATGGCGCCTTAAAAATTAGTAAACTTTTAGTGCGAATTCAAGGACCAGTCTTTTTGGGAAATGTTTAACTAATATAGAAGCTATACTAAGCATTAGTTTGTATACCTATTCTTATAATCTCGTATCATTATATTGTATGTCCGTCAAAGGGATATGTTTTGTATAAAATATTTAATCTTTTGTCTACATTCTCATAAACGGTAATCTGTAATGAATGGTTGTTATAAAAATGTAAGGTTGTTCATAATGACCCTGCGATTGTGATTTCAACTTGCACGCCCTTGCGATGTTTTGTTCAATCCTTTGCCATAAATGTATGTAGGTTTGAGAACAATGTCACTGACATAGCATAATAAAATTACCCCTCTTTACTTCGTCTTATTTTTATATCTACGTACTCGTAACTAGGTGGGCTGACATCACTACGCTTTGTGAAAAGTCAGCATGAGGGCATCAAGCTTTCATGAGAAGACTTGACGAAACATATATGAAATTTATATTTAATAATAATTCGACTTTAATTTGATTTGCCGGTTATAATCAGAACTATCACACTTTTAGACTAACTAACTATGTTTAGCAAATAAACAAAATAACATGAAGTGACTAACAAGAAGGTAGATGTAACAAAATAAACAGTATATAGACAAATGATATAGACTCTAAAGACATTATCATAACCCTCATATTCCCTTGGCAGATGCACTTTGGCTAAATTAAACGGGAGCATGATGAACATGTAGTTAAAACTGACGAATTATTTTTAGAAGCTTTCTCTGCTCTCGACGACACCGGGCTACCAACACCTCTTGACAGTTCACATGTATCCTTTATAAAACCGGACATGTCATCAAATTATACAGTTAATTATAAGTGATTTATAGCTCCGATGGACGTGGTTGTGTGGTCTTAGAATAAAAAGATCAAATTAGATGGGGAATCGAAATAACGAAGTCAATAGCAAAACCTTGTATGATACAAGAAGTAAATAAGTTGTTTCAGTGGAAAATATACAAAATAAAAAATTGAATTGGATTGTGTCCGGAGCGAACATGTTAGGAATAGTTATTTTAAGGGATATATTTAAGGGATATCAGTCGGATAAATACTATTCTGGCCTACCCGTATTCTGACGAGGCAAGGATGATGTTTAAGCTTGCTTACATTAGTCTAAGAGGTAATTTCAAGAAAGTTATTTAAATATAGAATTAGGTAACCCATCCGGTAAAATGGTCGCTTTGCCAGCACCTAAAATAAATAAAAACAAAACAAATATAACAGTAGTCAAAGTTGGTTGTTGTTGAATTTAAAATATATTGTAAAGAATTGAAATAAAAATACAATTGAACTCAATATCATTTATTTTACATTGACACAAAATAATAACATGTAACCTAGGAACCAAATGACAATATTCTTATTATGAAAAATACAAACTTAAATGTTTTATAATGCAGTAAGCCATGTACACAGTTGTTAATACTGAATGTAACCGTAACATTGAGTGATTAGAGGTGGGATCATGCGATAACCTGACCCGGTTATCGAGTTCCCACTGGACACTCACATTAGCTGTTTATTATTTATGAGCATTCTTAGTTCGTAGACATCTATCAAAATACATAAGAACAAAGATTGAAAATTAAAAAAATAGAAAAGCAATGAATATCGGAGTCTCTAGCCACCTAGAGTAAGTGCATTTGCTGTGAAACAATTCTATAGCGAAGTTCATAAATGTATGAAACTGAAACTGAACTTCTGATAACATGATTTTACGTTTCCATACATTTTTGAACTTCGTTACGTAATCGCTGCGGAAGGAAGGCACTAGTTCTGACTAGAGGAGGGGAGACTATGTCCAAGATGATTCGTGACATTTTAAACATATAAAAGGAATTAATCGACTAAAGTGAAATAGATATAGAATTTAATTTTCTCTCGTGCCAGGTTTTCAGTTTACCTGATCAGGCAAATACATTTT
Source organism: Papilio dardanus tibullus (assembly GCA_013186455.1). Lineage (NCBI taxonomy): Eukaryota > Metazoa > Arthropoda > Insecta > Lepidoptera > Papilionidae > Papilio > Papilio dardanus. The sequence continues at coordinate 1,331,795 of QDHC01000296.1, read as the reverse complement.
AATTTCTTTCCAGAGGTTGTGGTGGTGCGTGGCCGCCATACTGCTAGTGTGCAGTCCGCCGGCTCGATGTCGGAATGTCACGTGAGTATGTTTTGTTATATCAATCTAGTATCTATAACAATGGGGTTAAAACTCACAAGGAGCAAAAACGATATTATTAAATCATAAAAAAAGCAGACGAAATCACGGGCAACAGATAGTATCAATATAGCACGCCGAACGGATGCTGCGACCCTAAGTGCGGTCCATCAGGCAACGGTAGTAAGCAATAAATAACTTTACAAACTGTTTTATCTCCCTCTAAATCATTGGTTAATAGAATGTAATAAATCTCCATTGAACGGCTAATGTATACCGATATCGTACATACATCCGTACATTTCTCCACGCTGCGGTTAAGTCTATGAATAGAAACGCTGATGGATTTTTTAAATGTTAACCATTGATCTTTTTATTTGAATTTTTATTACTGCGTAGGCGTAAAAGTGTTGATTACATCTTTAACGGGCTAGTGTTAAAGGGGAAATGTAATAAAAAATATTAAACTCTCTCCCATGATCGTATACCGAAATCAACGTGGTCAAACATACATCCTGTAAACGTAATTATAGCTATATATGAGAGTTTTTAATTTTTATTTGGATTTTTATAAATAATTTTTAACATACAAATCAGTTTTAAACTTTGCACATACTATTTAGGGCCTAAAAAAAATCAAATCTGATCCAGCCAATCCAGTCCAATTTGAATTTTAAACTGAATTCGCAATTCAAAAATTAGAACATTCGTTAATGCGGTAGGCAATTTTTTTTTTATATTCTTACCAACCAGCATCTAATTCCTTCTTTATTGGTATCTATTTGACTGCGTCGTGTTAGCAATCAATCTCTAGATTTTCTCCGAGTCGCAAACTAATTTATAAATACACGATACACCGATGTATCTCGTTCGTTTTTTTTCGACGGGCATTGCATAAGTTGTTTAGTGATGTGTTAGATCAAATTCGTTTTGTACCATTTAGCGGTTACTCTTGCGTAACGTCACCTTTCTCCCCGACTGAAGCATTGTTTAAATCTTAGGGCCATTATGTAACATGTACTTCATTGCATAAGTATTCTATTGATTCATAATTGTATCTCGAATTATGAAATAGCGGTTCATGATTAGAGTATCTACCCTGGGGGGTTACTCAAGGTATCTTTCGATTGGCGATATCGCATATGGAATCGACAGAAATGTATGAAACTGACAAGAGACATTCGATAAGTCATGTGCTTGTCACGTGTGAGATATCGAAAGTCATTTTCAGTTCCATACATTTTTGATATTCGCTATCGAATTGCTTCGTAGCGCATGTACTATGGGTAATCTCTGGTGTACTTTGATTACGTTACTGTAGATCTAATTGTTAAACTTTTTAATAAACTATAGCTGTAGTGTATCCAACCCTCTTTTCTGTTATAATATCATGTTCGAAATTCAATTTCACTTAATTTACGAAAAACCTTATCTAACTTATAACCAGCCCTAGATCGACTCTATTTGTGAAATCTTACGACAATCTGTTGAGTAGTTTTTAAGTTTATCACTTTAGAAAATACGCGCGGCAAAAGGCCTTTGTTTTCTGACACATAGTGACATGGTTAGTACGATAGTCATACAGGTCACGGCCCCCTCTGCACATAAATTTGAATAACAAACAAAACGAGCCTCGTGTAAGATACCTACCGCATGTAACAGTTGGTGGCACGATCATAGAAGCCTTAAAGTATTTAGTCTAATTTGAAATGGTTGTTGTAAAAGGGTTGATGAGGAAAGCCTATAAAGAGCAAGAGCCTATACTATTGACTCATCAATCATAGTATAATTATTTAAAATATAGTGCGCTGGTAACGACTTTTTTTATAATATAGGGAAGAAAACTATCAAGTAAAGTGATCAGGTCCGCAATAATCAGACTCATCTATGTTTAGCTACATATAAAATTATCTTCAGTTACCTATTGATTAGGCCTTGTTCTAAGTAGTAAAATATCAGTGAAAATACACAAGCACAATTCAGCTTTCATGTTCTATTTGTAGCACGGAAGATATACGAGACGCGATGCTATCCTTAATCCACATGTTCCGGGTATCTGAAGACAAGCTAGAAAGGCACGAGTTCAGAGAGCGGACCTTCGGTGAGCAGCTGAAGAAGATGGTGGCAGGTTTGGAGAAGCGGCATCGAGCACTCGAGCCCATGAAGGGGATTGTCTCTAGATTAGACGAGAGATTGTCTAATGTTGAGACTATATTGTTCCAGGTATTGTGTTTTATTAGATTATGCCATTATATACAAATAATACAATTATGCAAGTTATTGCCTTATATCTTACACCTTTCTAACGACGGATTAAATACCGTCAGTAAACTTCTGATGTAAGATTTTACACATTGTAGAGCTTGACAATTTAAATTAAATGATCAAGTTAGCCAATATATCGAATCTATTTAACTGTCAAATCAGAAAGAAGAGAGAGAAAAGGAACAGCGTAAGAAGACGGAAGATACTCTAGAAGAAATAAAGAAGTCTATCCAATCACTAACAGACGCGGTAAAGAATGTTAAGCCGCCCGTGACCGCACCGGCTGAGGTGGAGAACAACTTGACCACCAGGGAGGACCCCCTGTCGACGAGACTGGACGGCACTGACCAAAAGTTAGACGCCATACAAAAAGAAGTAGGAGAACTTAGGAAGAGTTTGAATAAGGTGAGTTGACAAAACATTGACCTGGGGGTTATCCAAAGTATCTTTCGATTGGCGATATCTCTGATGAACTCGATAAAAATGTAAATAACTGAAGACGACATTCGATAAGTCTCGTCACGTGTGAGATATCGAACGTCAATGTCAGTTCCATACATGTTTGATGTTCGCTATCGAATCGCTTTGTACTTTGGGTAAGCCCCTGATGATTTTTATCGACAAATTGTTTTGATCACTTTGCTCTATTTTTATTGGGGTTATGTATGTTGGTAGTTTTCCTATAAAGTAATTTGCGTATAATTTGGCAATCGAACAAAAACATTGACTTGTGTATAGATAATATTGACAACGTAAATATCGACATCTTTTTCCTTCTGCTTGTTCTTATCTTAACATTTTGACCCCACAAGACCAATAGATCGGGATCCGTAAAGCAGCAGACCTCAGTTATATGTTGGTGTTTATAAATTAGTGTTTTTACACGATTTAACTATTATTCACAAGGTGAACTTTATAGTATTGGATGATATAAAGAAACAAAGCAACTCAAAAACCTAACAAACAACGACTCTACACTTAAAGTTTTAGAAAATTAAATTCGTTTTAAAATCTATATAAAGGTGAATAGCAACAATAATAATAATTACAGTGTACAATTTATTAACACTTTATGCAGATTGATTAGTTGCAATAAGCTTTTTAATTTAATAAATAATCTGTCACAGGAGTCGTTGCAAATGATGTGCTCAAGCATAGCGTCGGCATCGAATCCCTTCGTGCATCACATCAGTGAAGCGGAGAAGTTGCTCAACAAATACGAGCTGAAGCTGAACGAGTACAACGGCACCGCGAGCAAGGTCATGACGGACTTCGTGCCCCTCAGCGAAGTCGCCCTCGCTGATGACGCCTGGCACAGTAAGATGACCACCGGTACGTACACAGGCTATTGAATTCTATGCTAGTAGGGAGGCGCGAGGAGATAGTTGTTCTGTGAATACGTCACATATTTTTATCTATTCATTGAAGGTAAAACAACGCCTGGTGAGTGTAAACATTAAAAACAATTGAACGATTTTCACAAAAAAATAAACACCTACGTATAATGAAAAGTAAACAACGTAGGAAGAAAAACATTTATGAAAATATTTGAGAAAAAAATTGAAGATCAAAAAAGAAAGTGAAAAGAACTGTTATTTTCATTAACTACACGAGGAACCTTTTTGCGTGTTTTTGTATAAATCTTACTTGCTCCTTTGTTACCCACACGATATAAAAAAACACTTATTACCTATAGTGATGGAGCGTCAGGAGACAGAGATAAAGAAGATCCAGCAGCTCCTGTCAGACGCGGAGAGCACGTGGAAGGAGATGCCGCGGCGCGAGGACACGCAGCTAGCACTCAACATCACCCTCGAGAGCATCGAGTCGGCGCGGCAGAACATCACCGGAGACAAAGAAAGTAAGCACTCCAAAAGATTTACGAGTACTATTTATGCTACCGAATGGTCTAGGAAATCGCGGCTGAACTTAGGTACCTTTACATGGATCATATTCCCCAGTTGTTGAAAAGATATCGATGAAGCTCCGAGAGATGAGCGACCGTCTGGCGACGACGAACGGGGACATACAGAACAGCCTCACACAGAGCAACACCATGAGCGAGCGCGCTTACAACGACATCGCGCGGAGCTACGCCACATTGCTCAAGGAGGTTAGATTAGGTTATCTGTGATATAAAACCTTTTTGCTAAAAAAAGTACTGGCAGCAAATAAGTAACGAAAAAAAGCTTTAGTATTTTCAAACTTTTTTATTCCATTCGTAAAATAGGTTTTGTCGTTTTTATTTTACTCTGTTGAAGTTTATTATAATTTCAATCGTCCGAAGCTTTTCTGAACTGTACGAGTATTTCGTGTCTAATATCTCTTTATTCGTATTTCATTCAATAAATGCCCTATAAAAAGCGTACGTAATCTTTACTATCACTCGCACAATTGAAACGAGTGAGTAATGTTCACGCAAATACGATAGACTTGCGCAGAAATCGGCGAACAACAGGTTGTTGTTTACAAGTATGCGCTATTATTATAGAATACAAACAAAGGACGTTTGTTACTGATACCCGCTATTATAGAGTGAATATTTTTGAAATACCAACAAATACGTTACATTCAAATTGTTATCCCCAAATATCACAAAAAAAATCGTTTTACTACCAATTTATCATCTTAGAAATTGGTCTCCGGAATTTTGTCATATTTTTCACAGACGATTTTTTTTATTTCCGTGCTCTAGGTGCAAGCTCTATCCAAAAACGAGCATGTGTTGCTGCAGACAGCTGACAACGTGATTGCCAACAAGAAGCGCATCGACCACGGCATGCACCAGATACTGCTAGAGATGAGAGAGCTCGTCAAAGCGCAGACAATGCATCTCAACAACACGCTCGTCAATAGGTTAGCTATCGGTCATAGGTCATAGACAACATCGGTGTTTATAAATTGACTCAACGAGATTTTATTGTAGCGAATTTAAAAAACAAATATTAATAAATCAATTTGTTTTTAAATTATTAAATTGACTACCCGAAGCCGTTATTGGTTATATTGAAAAATACGATCCAGACACGTTTAAGTGATTTAGTAAGGGGTCTACAATTTGTTTCGGGGCACCGACTGTCAATTTGAATTAAGGCTAATAAAAAAAATTCGTTGACTGTCGTTTTAGTAAGCATTTGAAAAAGTAGAATTGGAAAGACCTATTTACGAACAATTTTAAAACTGTCGTACTAACATTAAAGTGATATTTCTTGCACAGCATCAACGCGACCGAAGCCTCAATAGTGAACAGTCAGATGAACGCGATGATGTCTCTGACGGCGAAGATCGAGTCAGAGATGACGCAGGTGTGGCGTCAGATCGGCAGCATGTACCAGCAGCTCTCCGCCAGCAAGGCCTCACTAGACAAATTGACGGTCAATATATTTCTTATATTTGATGCAAGCTTCCCAAAAGATTTCGCTGAAGTATAGAAGTGACCCCATAATGTCCCCATATTGTATTATAGAGCTTGTTTAAATAATGTAAATATAAATAATTAAATTAGAAAGAAACTAGGCCACGACTGTAACATGTCTGTGGGGTAACTAGCAAACAGTAAAATTGACATTCCTTACCGTAGGGAATAGCATTACCCACGTAAACTATCAAAACATTCTTGGTATAATACGGTTCATTAGAGTGATTATTTCCATTATAGCGCGTATTATGTAGTTTTTTCTTATATCTCATGCCATATCGAGTATTGTAATGTAATTAAAAACCCTATCACACATCAAATGCTAATTTACTTACATTTGCAGGGACAGACGGAACAATACGTAAACGGCAGCGCCGCGACTATGCAGAGCATGAAGGATAAAGTAGGAAATTGACTCTTATTGTAATAGAAATAGGGTTGTAATTAAAACTAATTAATTTAATCGTTTCTATTCCCAGGTGACTCTGATCACGACACGCATGGCGGAAGTGGACGATAACTTGAATTATTTACTTGGAAGACTGTCCCTCGTTACACAAGAGTTTAGTCAGATCAAGACGGGACTGGGGGAGGCGCTCGACAAAGCCAAATCTAATCTGCTCACGGTGCAATCGAAAATAAACAGTAAGAATTAATAACTACCATTTCAATTATTAATTTGTACAAAGAACTGCACCAAACTTTAAAAAAAACAATGTACAATGTAGTTGTCACAAAAACTTGGCAATCATTCCTAATTTAAAATCTTACTTAATTGTTTTAAAACTAATTGATGCAATTTAATAAATGTATTTAGGTCAAAATTATTCTTTAAATGCATTGATTTTTTAATAATTTGTCTAGATAACCCAGTATATTTTTGTGGGTAGTTACGAATCTTAACTAGGGTTTATTTACCGGGAAACACGAAGGTGCCGGACAGCCAAGATCATTTTCATTTAATTAAATAGGGTAATGTTAGTAAAGAATGTTTTCGTTGCAGCCGGGGGCGCGGGCCCTCACGAGATCGGCAGCAAGGACACCAAGTGATGCAACAAACGTACCAAATAATATAGACCTAATTAACAGTATAAGTTTAGATGCAAAGTGCTCGTTGTATTGACTGATTTAGAACAAGGCGAACAGTGAAATAAAACTTTAGAACAACTTTTGCAAATATTTAATTCTCTTTTATAATCGTGGGATCTATAATATTTTATATTGTACAAGTTATATGATACATGCAGCTGTCACTCCATGCGCATCTGTCAAACTGACATTGACAACTGAACATGACACGTTTTGAATTTTATATTCTGTACATACAATCATACAATGATACCATATTTTTTATTGTTCTTAAACAATATTACACGAAAATTATTTGTCTCACATATTGGTTATTTTATTTAAACCTGTTTTACAACCTCAATTTCCTATGTGCAATATTAATAAATAAATTTTTCTTACGTTGATAAATTATTAAAGTTCGTGCACATACAGTAATTTTGTTACCTTTTTACTATATTTTTAATACGGAAAATATTTTACCTGAGTGTGTAATGTATAACATTGCGATTTCTAAACTAATCGTATTTTATCGTTATAAAAAGAAAAGCAGTTTTAAAAAAATATGAAAAAGTAATGTAAGTAATTTTTTTATAAAACAGCTTATAATTTTCATTGTTTACAAGTCAAATGAGAATATAAAAAAATACAACAATTTTACAACCATTTTCAAGTGTTAATAAAAAATGACGTAAGTACATAATAATAGAAAATAAAAAAAAAAAACCCAATCACTCCCAAGAATGATGTATAGGCAGAGTAAATGGATTTCCAGAATATATTTATTAAAAACAATTAATTAAAACTTGGTGCAGTGTGCTATACTTATCATAAATTTGATATCCAGTGTTAGTAAATTTTATCTATATGCATTTATTCTAAAGTATCACACTTGCTTAGCTACCAAAAAATCAGTAGTTCAAGTATATTGGTGTTTTTAATGAAAAAAAAAACTGTATGTGTTTATGATTAGAAAAAAACAATAAAAATAAAATAAAAAGTCTCAGATTGTACATAGGTTAAGGTTGTACAACATCTAAAAACATGATATTTTGTAAAGAACATTGACTTAAGGGTTAATTTCTAAACACATTCGTTGTTAAAAAACAGCCTAAAATGGATAAGTACTCGGTATTTGTAGGGTAAATAAACAGCTTCGACAAAATAAACCTTATCACGCGTCCACGGCTAATTCTATTAAAACAATATAAGCATTAAGTATTTAAACAAATAGATATAAATACAACAAATGATCATCTTTACTGATTTAACTTCTGAAAAAACAATGTCAAATTTTTTATTATTATAAATTTTATTGCAAATAAAAGTATATAGATGTATATAGTTTTGACCCTGATTTTGCAGAGATGATATATAAGTAAACAGAACAGTCCCGTGGACACTAAGGAATGTATGGAACCGTGTATAAAAAGTAATGTAAGATAAATCTAAGCGAACCAGTCGCTACAGCCATTTCACTTTGGAAAACTTACTATTTACCTATACCTACATATATATTTATAAGGTAGTGACTTAATAAAAAAACATCGAATCGACAATAACCTGCCAAAATAATATTCATATCCAATATAATATTGTAAAGAGGCTTTGTTCATGGCAGTGGCATTTCACCCATACACAAACAGCACTCGACGTCTTTTATACATGAATAAATATTATTTACATGGATATTGTTAGTTATATTATTGCCAAAAATATATACAAACCTTAAATATTGTTAAAAAGCACTTATCAAACCAGCCCCCGAACCCACATCCAAAAATCCTATCCAAAAGACAAAATGTGAAATATTACCAAGGCGATCTAAGTGAAAAATTAATTGTTAATTTGTGCTTAATTATTACAAAATTGTATTGATAAGCATACGTGGATATATATAAAATATATTGTTGATGCAAACTATATGATATAAACTTAATCTGACATTGAATATACAACAAAAGAGTTTTAATATGAAGATGAGACAAAGATTAAAATAGTCAGTGGAAACGACCACGTTTGTGTCATCTACTCTTTGTACAATGCAGTATCAAAAGAATAATAACGCGTCTGCGGCCGGCCCTCTTTGTGCGTGTGTATGTGCCCCGACGGGCGATACCAAGGTCTCCAGTCCCTCCCGCAGACAACAAACACCTAACCCATATTCTACTATTTATAGTTCATTAAGACCTATTTCCCGTTACATTGTGCAATACAAGCGATGACGATAGATACAAGATTTTGAACTAAATGTAAATTATAATTAAAAATATATTGCTTATTGGTTATGAAAAGAACAATAAATACTATCTCCATTGCTATATAAAGTTTGGTCAACGTAATGTAATAAAAAGATAAACCTAATTTAAAATACAGTGACTTTTTCCGATATATAAATGTTTCAGTAAGAAACCTCACGATGAAATATTCTACATTTTGATTCATATAAAAACGACACTTGCTATTGGTTAATCCATTTTACACTTCTATATTAACACCTATTCCTCTAAGCCACCAAACTCTTGGTACCGAAGCTTCCTATGATAATATCGTTACAGCCTAAATTATATTGTGGCCGGATATAGAGGTGTTGCCGTACCCTAATACCGTTCACATATTTCAGTAACTTTATCTCCATAATTACACTAATGTTGCTCTTATTTTGATGAACTTACATAGGAAGACGTACAACTATACATATATGCTTTCAATGTGCAACACAAACTGACATGATTGATAAATATTATTATACCATTATAGGTGATTACTGAACAGTGTAAAGGTTCTGACAATGATTGCATTTACATGCACATATATGTTTATGGAAAAGAATCAGTCCATCAAATTGACTTCCAACATAATGTTACTGCATGAAACATGTCTGCAAATGAACACGTGACACCCCAAGGGACTCGAGGCACTTAAATGACCTTATCAGTAATGATATTACTACTATATACTAGTTGGTGATTTTTCCTCACTCCCAAAACATCATGCGGATGACCCGTTGATACAACGAGTGCGACACAATTAAAGCTATGGACATGTTTCATGTTTTATATTTTAATATCTAACCTAAACATGAAGAAAGAAAGGTATAGATGCACTTAACTAGTTGCCTATTTATATGCACCTTATAAACTTACATGAACAGTTAACCAGTGCGGTTACAAAGTATGTGTTTTAAATTAGTGTCCGATGTAAAAAGTGTTACGTTGTGTTATGATAGAAAACATAGTGTACCTCTTCAGTGGGCTTTTGGAAAATTTAAACAAGTGCACAGTGAAAATAGACGATTCATACAAATCAATTCTTTCTAACAGGCATACATATGTATATTGCAATTAGTTATGTTTAAAATTGCTTGTCACATCGACCCTTTTGTCAACCGAACCTACGAAGCGGATTGTTCCAATGTCCGCGCGTGATCTATGTATGTACATTATTGACAAGTTGCAATAACAAAACAACAATTTCATTACTTCATGTATACTTTAAAATTGTCGTACATTACACTTATGTACAAATTCAACTGGTTCAGTTCACATCAAGTGAACATAATATTAATAGGGCTTTATACATTGCATGGCAATTTGTCAGTACGGGCGGAGTTGAACTACATCGGGATTGTAGATTAGCAATCATAATATCGAATATGTATGGGAATTAGGTATAACAATACATCAGGTTAAACAAAAACATTTTGACCATTAAAGCACAGATGAAGGAAGAGGCCCATGCAAACTGCCATGCAAAGCGTTACAAAATATTTATCTTATGTACATATTGTCATTTTAAGGTAAGAATAAGGACTATCATCTAAGTTATGTGTGGGATATAAAAGGTGTTACGCGGGGTTTACCTCCGCGTGCTCTTGGAGGAGGGGCGCGAGTGGGAGTGTGTGTGGGGGGTCGCGCCCCCCCCCCTTTCCTAACTGGAGCAAGAGGCGGCCGACACCGGCGACAGGGGGGAGTCGCGTGGGCAACCGGACAGGGTTACCACTACCTGCAGATGAAGAACAAAATACTTTGTATACAATCAAACTGTTACCGGATAAGCGAGAGTCCAAGGGACTGCTATATTTGTCTCTCTTCTTTAATTCGAGTTCCTCACTTATACAGGTTGTACTTAAACATTACCCAACCCACAACATTGCCCAGAGATAGACGCAGACAAACAAATTGAAATTGATACAATCGAAGAAGCATGCCACTCTTTCACTACCTCTTCTAGGACATTTTACCTAGTTAGAAATCTATACTAATATTATAAAGAGAGAAACTTTGTATTTTTGTATATATTGAAATAAATCAGGAACTACTGGGCCGATTTTAAAAACTCTTTCACCATTAGAAAGCTACATAATCCCCGAGTAACATAGGCTATATTATTTAATTCCATGTGGACGCAGTCGCGCACAACAGCTAGTAATCAATAACTTTGAAGATATTTTCATAGTTAACTTAACATTTTACATAAGTCAAATAATTTCTTGGATTTAATTCTAAATCGGCAATCGCTATAGTATTTAAGATTTTTATTTTAAACAGATAAAATAAAAAACGAACCTTTCGGCTGCCCGCATGATTCCGATGTTCACATAACCAAACTCCTTGCCATGTTCCAAGATTTAACTTGCCGTCCGTGATTGGTATAGTTAGAGATGATCCTAGGAAACATGCTTTCACATGCGCTGGCTGTTGATAAAAAAATTCAAATTTGTATTTTTAAAATAAATCATCAAAATCTGGTTAAACAAATAGGTCACGACTATGAATTCATCTGTCTAAAATTGCTTAGCATCAATTCCTTTTACCAATTTAAGAGATCTGTATAATAAAGGCAGGCATGAAAAAAAAAAAATCTCAATAAATCTGCCTATCTTTAAACACTTATAAGATTTCTGAAAAGAATCGAAAAACAAAGATGATATTAAGTTGTTGTGACCTTCATAATACCTAATGACAATAATCTTCACTGATTAGCATTCCTCTGATAACAAACAGTGGTCAATTGAGCAAGGACACAATAATCACTATGTATATAAAGTGATGTAGTTAATGCAAATTACTTTACATTTTAACTATTATGTTATTATTAGAAAACTGCTAGTTTCCCAATAAGAAATGTTGATAAACATTTTATTGTAAATAAAGACGAAGTATTTTTGACATTGGTAATATAAATTCGTAATCATTAGGATTAATACGATAGTTATGACATGAGAAACTCACCATATCATCAGGTCCTTCACAAGAGTGGCGATAGGGAAGGCCCTCTGGTACTATTTTGTTGAGCATCATCTCCATGTCGTCTCTGACGTCAGGGTCCCAACTTTCATTGAGTGCCAGACTAGCCGAAGTATGCATTACTGAAAACAATCAAAAAGAACCATGAGCTAGTTCATACTTCGCGATAAAACAGATATTGAGTAATGTCAACATGTTTTTCTTTCTACATAAAATTAACATTTATTGTTAAATTCGCGCTATATTTAATTTTAAAACTATTTACTGGGACTATGAGGGTGGATGTAGATCGGCGGCAAGAACGCTGCCTTAGCAAATACTCACTTTGAATATGGCAGAGACCGACCGCAAACTGAGACAACTCGGGCACCTGCTTGAGGATTTCCTCGGTAACCAGGTGCACGCCTCGGTGTTGCGGTCTTAAGTTTAGCTTCCGTTGAAACCACGCGGATCCAATCTGAATTCCACGGTTCGAGGCCATGTTTAATTTTTAAAAATGCTACAGAACGACCGCAAGAACACGGTTGATCTTACACAACATCACTTAGAACAACCTTTGCACAAATATAATCACAATTATCATAAGAAATACATCTTCGATCTTTAAGTAGTAATAAATATAACTGAGGTTATAAGACAGATTCGACACCCTATTTTCTGCGGGAAGATGAAACAGTCTTCAGTTCAAATGAAAGAGAAAAACGATCGAATATATGTTGTCATCTATTAAAATTATTTATACAAAGTTAAGAACCAAATTAAGATTAACTTGTTAAGTTTTCATTTGTTTCTAATACAAAAGTTTTAGAATGAAGAGAAAAAAAATTAAAATTACTTTACGTTATCTCATATTGTGCTCAATCGATTATTTGTAAATTGCATCTTAATGTTTAATTTTATTTATCTAAACACTAATTTAAGGACATTTTTGTTATTATTTTGAGATTTAATAACAAATTTTGAATTAAAAATAAATAATAACTCTTTACGCGACCGAGTGATCGTGAAATGGAATCTTAATGTAAGCTCGAGTAAACGGAGGGAAATTCAAATCACTTAAGGATCTACAAACCGTCTCCCCTAAAACTTGTTAGCAAATAAATAATATTATAATTATTACGATGCCAAAAGTAATGATTTTAATAGTTAATACAATAACAATAATTGGAAATACAAATGGAGTGAGCATGGCGAAGGTGCGACTCCAAATGAAATAGTAAGGGTGTGCCGAGGGTTGATAATGTAGGTGCGGCTATTAACCACTCCTCGCAATTGGAACAATTAGTTTTTACATCTACAGAAGTAGATCGTGGACGTGTTGATCGTTACCAATTTATTCTTACAAAAAACATGGATCCTATCATGGACGCTATTAAAAATTCTGGTGAACCAGAATGGCTCGAGAAATCAGTAATAGGTGGATTACGAGTTTGGCAAATTATTTTTTTATGTTTAGCCGGAATAACTTCTATTGGTAAGCGATATAATTTTTGTTGTACAATAAAGTGTATAAAACGAACAAGATCAATTTTCTTGGTCATACTTCAACTTAAAATAGTGGCGACGTAGCAGCGTAACATATCGTAGCACCCAGGGGCAGACGGCGAGAAACGAAGAACATCTGTCGCCATCTTCTCGTCTACTGTAAGCCAAATGACTGGGTTACCTCGTTTATTTTTTTATTCTAGGACTTTAGCAACTAGGATGCCGCTGTTGACGTAAATTCGTATTCCAAAAAAATATTGATTTAAAGGATGAATATTAAATACCGCACTGAGTCGTTAAATGTTTGGTTAGGCAGTCCCTTAGTGTAGATTTAGTATGAGATATCTCCTACGCTAACTGCAAAATATCACTACTTAAAAACATAGATAAGTAATAATGATAAATTTTTATCCCAGTCGTAATGCTGTGCTGCTGCTTCCGTTTCCGCATCCCGCGGACCAAGCAGCAAATAGAGGCGGACTACCAACGTCGCATCATCACCAACAAGTTTCGACAGCAACTTGAAACAATACAGGATTCCAAGATGGACGCCATGTCTTTACACGACGGTAATGAAATTCGTTTTTTTTTTCAATTTGTGTAAATGTGGATATTTACTTACTTACCACATAAATTATATCGTTTCGATAATATAACCTACGGCTTCATTAGGATGACGACACGCAAAAACGGCCTTAAGCCGAAGCAAAATTTCAGTTTTTATAGCGAACTCGGTCTAATGAAGCAGAAATAACACCGCACCTGAAAAAGGACCTTGACACCTTTCTAACCGTGGTATTCCACTGCCAAATAACCGTACAAATCGTATGGTCCCGTCATGCATTCTCTTTGAATTAACAGATATTTAACAATATTTTATGTATTGATATTTTGGCAATGGAAACTATATCATGTTATTTGCGATATTTCTTTATTTATTTTGCCATGTTTAACATAGGAAATGAAATCTTGTCAGATGTGTTTGTTATTTATTTATTGATAAGATAATGTAAGAGCTCATGTGACATAAATATTACTCCGTGTCGGTCGCTCGCCAGCTTTGGAACTGCTGCACGAGAAATCACATTCAATGGAGGAGCAACAAGGATCGCAGCCCAGCTCCATCATGTCGCCGCAGCAGAGTAAGAAATTGAAATTTACATAGCTATAAATAAATATATAACTTACCTGCAATTTTATTCGTAACTTTTTTCAATGACGCAATAATTATAATAATACGGGCTGAATATTCTGCTATTCGTAGATATAAAAGGTAAAGATAAAAAAGTATCGGTTTATAAGGTTAATTTAAGATATGCCTACTTAAGACCATTATATTTTTTTGACTTATTTCAATTCTTATCCTTATTTATACCGAAAAATTTCTTCAAAAATATTTTTCCCAGGTTCGCTGGAAGCCTCATTCCAGCCGGAAAACGGCCAGAAGCCGGAGCCGCAGGTGTCCGGAGCGAACTTCGTCAAGTTCGCGACCAAAGTGGCGCATCTGTCTAAGCTCGGACAACCCAAGTCGCCCACATCGCCCACCACGGAAAATAAAATGGAATTTTAATTACTTCAATAAATTATTCAACAAATATGTAATTTAAGAATCTCTATGTATTGTAGAATAAAAAGAATCTTGAATACTATACTAATAAAGTGGTAATAATAATTTTTTTATTTTTCCTCCATCAGAAAAAAATGCTAAAGAAAACTAAAGACCTAGGTAATAATTATGCTTCAATAAAATTATCTATATCTAGGAACGGGATCAGAGGGATATTCTGGGATTTTTGTATTACAAAATGATAGAAGAAATCTTGAAGGGAGTGGCACGTATGGGATATCACAATATAAAATGACACAAATAAAAACAATCCTTGTAATGTGTACCTGTATTAAGAGTCAAATAATTAATATTTTGTTGCAGTAAAATGTCTTCTTTAATCTAGAAAATAAAAAACACAGTATAAACGGATTTTAGATCACAAGAATAATTAATTACATATTCACAAATAACGTTCACATTTGCACAGTTCGCATAATCTCGCATTTAAAACTGTCAGTAAAAACAATGATCAAATTGTAAGCGATAACTTTAAAGCAACATTTTAACTTACAATTATAATACATAAATAATACATCTTGCAAATTAAAATTACATAAAATTCAAGTTAGCTACATTTTTTTAAATAATTCTTACTACTTGATGTTATGTTTCATAATAAAACATACAATTGTTTTCCTCGATTGTGTCATGACATTTTATGATTGAATTACATCTAATTAATATGTATGACTTAGTGAATTTTATCCATTGAACTTCCAAACATTTCCTTGATATTTCTAAATCTCTCTCAGTCCATGACGTCCTAGTTTAGTCGCAAACTCATCGTGTAAGTTTAGAAAATCCAGTGAAAACAAAGAGCTCACACATATTTATATGAAAACCAAAATATTTTCATTTTCAAAACCAAATTCACTATAAAATTATCTACATAAATCAGGTTAAAAACACCAATTTTATAAGATAAATCATTCAGTTAAATTCATACTAGTCAACATAACGTAATATTTTACAAATCAGGTAAAATTTACATACATTTTTGTGAGGGGTGAGCCCTTTGCAATACAATGATTTATGCATGACTTTTGTACACCGAAAAACTTGCAGCTTTTTTAAACCAACAGACTAATATTTTTAAAAAATTCAATAAAATTTTGGAGCAAAACACGTATAGAAATGATAGTAAATGCAAATTGGAATACAGTGATTGATAAAACAGTTAAATATAATGTACGTACGTTTGGCTAAACTAGCGACACTACGGCTCCCGCGACACCAACACTTTTCTTAAAATAAGGCCATTATGATTCACTCCGACTCTGTCTATGGAAGTTATCTATTGGGAATTATTTATACACTTTCCGCTTACATTAATAATTGAATGGGGCCTACCTAGAAACATAATATAAACGTTTTACAATAATTATTGTTCACATGATTGCACAGAGCAATGAAACGAGAGTGTAGAGTGCAGTATAACATAACCGTTGAGTAATTCGTAAGTTTGTGCATGATATAACATGTCCCGCCCCGCCGCGCGTCCCGCGCAACGCACACTAGGAAATTGAAACAGTATAGGCTACATTTTATATTACACTTTTAGTCTACATGAGGATCGGTATCGCGCAACTTACATCAACATAATTACGTAACAAACTAACAGAAGGTCCGCTAGTGGTCTATGCATCATACGACAGAGTGTACACTGTAGAGTTAGGAACCCGGATCACGAACGACGCAGTGCCATCATTATAAATAGAACTCTCATTAATTATAATAATAAAGCATAATTTTGTTTATCAACAAATACTACGGCAACATGATCGACTCCACTAGGCTAGGCTCGAGAGCGCGTCGACAATAAATATGTGCATATAGAGCGTGCGCGCCCCGTCCCGGTCCGCAACATAATCTAACCATACAATATTGAGCATATCCAATATTTGGCAAACAGTTTTCGAATATGAATATTGGCAAATACGTTTGTAAGTACTTTGTGACGAATATAATTTTCAATAAATAGACAAAAATGAACACGAAGTAGACGATAATGACGGTTACATGTTAGGTAGGAGAGACGCACGTTGCGGCCGAGGGCGGGGCCTCGCCACCGCGCCACACTCAATCTCGCCTTATAAACGTTCGCCCCCTGGAACACACAACAAAATTTACATTTATTTACCCCGATTTAATATTATTTGTATTATCATGAACTAGCGACCTGCCCGGGCCTGGCACGGGTGCGACACCGATACTAAATACACTACAGAAAAACTGTGAATGTTGTATACTAATAATAATTGCACCCGTGCGAAGCCGGGCCGGGTCGCTATATACATATAGTTTTAAAGATTTAAGCAAACGTAGGGATATAGGGACAGGGAAAGCGACTGTTTAACCGACTTCCAACAGAAGGAGGTTATCAAGTCAATGATTTTTTTATGTACAAGAATTACGCAGCTAGTTCTGATCCGATTCAAGTGATTCTTTTTTTGTTTGATGCAAAATAGCTACCATTTAGTCCCATTTTTACATAAAAAAAAAATATTTAGTAGTTTTTGAGTTACTCCTAATAAACACGAAAAAAATGGGACTTTTTGCTTTGTACAGTCAAACCTGTATAAGCGAGTCATTCTCTGGTCCCCACGAGCTACCTCCATGATGACCCATGATGGGCTCTATTTTCCGCAACTCCACGACTAGCGCGTATTTTGCGTGAATACACATACGTGAGCTACCTCCATACATCTATATCCATATGTCCATAGAGAGACCTCTATAAGCGAGACAAGTATCGCGGTCTTGGAGTATCGCTTATCCAGGTCGAGCGTGTGTAGTGTTAGAGTTGTTGGAGACGTGACATACGTGATGGTCCTGCGCTCCGCGGGGCGCGCGGCGGGCTGCGGGCGCGCGCGGTTCAGCACCTTGAGCAGGTCGCCGGCCTTGGCGCGCATGCGCGAGTGCACGTACACCTTGCTGCACTTGATGTGGTAGTGCAGGTAGTCGCGGAACATGTGCAGCAGGTCTATGGTGTTGTCGCGCGCGCCGGCGCACGTGTGCCGCGGGAACAGCACTGCTCACAATAACATCAATATTATAAAGTTACGAAAGATTTTTGAAATTATCTCCGAAACTGCATAATGGAATATAAAGTGGCAAACGAGCAAGCGGCCACCTGGATTCGGTGAAATAGCGAAGCGATCGCTGCTGATAGACATCTGTAATTGCAGATGCATTGCCTACCCTTAATCTACAGAGGAGGAGACGCACAGCAAGAGGATCATTCCTCTTCCTATACGTCCCCTCCTCTACCATATCCACTTCCCCTTTCCCCCTATGTTTCAATGTTGCGTAGAGAGTCGCGAGCTACAGTTAATAGGTCAATAAAACTTAGAAGTATGAATATAATTTACTCACCGAATGTAACATAACTTATATTTTCACCAACTTTCGCGTCTGTATCGAGAAGTTCTAGAGGCGGCTCCTTGTGTGAAAATAGAACCTGGAAAATACATCTTTATTAATACTACACAATCCAAATACAAAATAAAAATTCAAAAAGTAAGGTTAAAGGTTTCGACCCAAGATGGGCTCCATTTTCCGCAACTCCACGACTAGCGCGTATTTTGCGTGAATTAACACATATCTTTGAATTTTTTCGCCGATATGTGCAGGTTGCATCACGATGTTTTCCTTCACCGTAAGTGCGTCGGGTAAATATGTACATATGAAAATCGAAAATCGATAAACACATTGGTACATGGCGGGATTCGAACTCGCAACCTGCAGTTTACAAGTCGAGAGCTAAACCCATGAGCCACCGGAAGCTCAATTCGAAAAGTAATTTTTATTTATAACCATTTTTTAAAAATTTATTTATGTACCTGTGGCGCAGTGTGTGACGCTCTCCTGCCCTCCTTCAGTTCCTGCATGAACACTTTCCCGATGACCATGTCGTCCTCGTGACGGAATACGGTGGAAAACACTACAGTCACTCGGTCCTCTTGAGCCTCCACATACCTGGAATAGTAAAAATATAGATTAAAAAATCATATTATTAAATCTTTGCATTGTAAGGTGCACACTGTCTAGAAAATATGATACTAAAGTGCAAATCTATCAAAACATTTATAGTAGAACCTGGATAAGTGAGAATCTAAGGGACCGTGATATTTGTCTCACTTATAGAGGTTTCTCTCTAATCCGTGTACTTCGCTCATGGAGGTATCTCGTCGGGACCATATAATGATTCCCGCTTTTTTTAATATATAAGAGAAGGGCCAAACAAGCGGCGTGAACAATATAGAAGTTTCTCATTAATCTTATTCTCGCTTATCCAGGTTCGACTGTATTCCTTTTGCATGTCTTTATGTGTGTATTTTATAATCAAATATAACTCCTAAACAAATACATTGTACTACACCCAATAAAAAAATTGATAAGACTTTAAAAAATGAATACAGATAAAAAATAATATTACAATGTTTCATCCTGGCGATAGTTGATAACGGCCCGCTTGTGACTAACATCGCCGTCTTCCTGCAGGCGGAAATAGCGCTCGAATACAGACGCGAAACAGTTCCTCTTCAGCAGACCAACTCTCTTCACAATCTCCTCCCAGTCCTCGGGGATGTTCTCCAGATCCAGCAACACTGATACATTATAGCCTGGAAAAGAAATAAAAAATTGTCATTTGATAAAAATCTACTATGTGCCCAAATGACTTTTATTACGTGATTCGAAAAGTTGCGCTAACATTAAAACTTGACACAGTTAAAGTAAATGTATATAAAGCTATTTGCAATTAGAAACCTTTGATTACGAATTATGGTTTAATTGCGACCCTCAAGTAAAAATATAAGTAGTTTTCAACTAGTATGATGTTTGTGTGATGTTTTTCAAAATGTTTTCATTTTTCCCCTAAAGTCTTTAACATCTAAGAGATATGAGATGGGAATGCTTATTTAAGTGTTTCTCAAAACATAATTTGGCCTGTCACCTTAACTGTGAGTTACTCAGGTTACCATTTCAGTAGAATTAGTCATGAAATACAAATATTACAATTTTTAAAACTAAAATCATATCAAAATTGATGGCTTTAGATTACCAATTTATCTTATCACTGAAAAGATACTGTTCTGATACTTGCTGTTAAATATAATGAAAACTTTTTTAATATTTCAAAACATTTCTAATCATAAAATGAGATGTATGCCTTAAAGTCTAAAAAATAACAAGAAAATATTCATATTACAAAAAAGATAAATAGACATATGAATATATTTTTATTCTTTTGAATTCACCAATTCTCATAATTATACTTTTACTCAACAATGACTTTATTTGCAAGTTTAAATTATTGCCTTTACCTTTAAATTAGCCAATATGAAATAATAATTATTATATTCAAGTGGGTGTGCTAATGATAAGTAAAAAGTAGGTTAGAACAACTCATGAACCATAACATGGATGCTTCGTTAAGCATTTCATATAATCCAATCAACGCTGAAATTGATTACTACAAAATTAAGTGCACATAGAACCTTATAAAACAAAATTAAATAGCAACATTTGTCATTACTACTTATAAAATAACTTAGATAACTACAAAGTGTAAGACCTATTGCCTTCATTTTTAATAATTCTATACAAATTTTTAAAAAATGTGCCAAATGGAGGTCCATTGTCCCTGCCTACCCCTATGGGTTACGGGCTTGAGTTGTGTTGTTGTTGTAATTAATAAAAAATCTTATTCTTCATTGCCCTTAACAAAAGCAAAACTCAATTATTTCATCTATACTAATATTATAAAGAGAGAAACTTTGTATTTTTGTTTGAACTCAAGAACTGCTGGACCGATTTCAAAAATTCTTTTACCGTTAGAAAGCTACATTATCCTCGAGTAACATAGGCTATTATTATTACTATTATTTAATTACATCGGACGAAGTCGCGCACAACAGCTAGTTGTTTATATAAAGAAAGATATAAAATATTGTTACCTGATTCCGTTTCGGTGAGGAGAGGTCCATATACTCTTTTGAGCAGTTCATCTGCACCATGTTCTTCTAACTGCTTGTAAAACTTTAATGATATACTAACCTGAAACATCATTCATACAAAACTTTATTTTTTATCATCCCTTGTCCTTATTGCGGGTCGGCCACAGTTTATATTATTCTATTATTCTTATCTTTAGGCCATTATATTTAAACTTAAGTTTATATAATCTGTGATATTCAAACAATTGTTTTAAACATATCTCAAAACAAAACACATCAAAGAGCTGTGAGAATTGGTAATATTATGTATTTAAAGTTGTTACAATGGTTATTATACCACAAATTATGGTAATTTTCATAATAATTTATGTGACAATAAAATTATAATAGGTTTTATTGATAATTCTTTTTTAACCTTTTTTTTTTTAATAAGGACATAAAACTTCTAAATCATAATGTAAATGTCATAAAATATTATATACACAGAACTTCTAGATTTATATTAAGTGTAATTAAAATAATAGAATTAATTTGGGTTCTGTTGACCACAAAAGTTATTGATAAACAGTACAAGTTCGAGGAAAACTAAGCTTAGTCAAGTTTATATTAGTCATTTATCCATCTCGGAAGATTTTATGACAATATTAATGCCATTGACACATAATACATCACAATATAGTCTAATATATTCTACACATTGTATCCTTTTTGCTGCAGGACCTCCACCAATGGGAGATAATACATCTATCTCTATAAAATCTATTTATTTTAGTAATGATTGATATCATAATGAGATATACTCACCCTAACTTTGGTTTTATCTCCATTAACATTAGATATATGAAAGAGCACTCCATCGAAGTCCGCAACAGTCACATCAATTGATTCAGGTTTTAAGCTACAAAAAAAAGTTTAATTGATAAGAAATAAACATAAACAATACTAATTTAAATGATTACTCATATCCTGACATTACAAACAATTTATCTGCATCCCCTCATTGTTGTTTCGGTAAATCAGTGTCACATATCAAATTTAACGTACATTGTTTACATCCAATGGAATCCGAAAACACTTTATGGGACGTTTCCGCACTCCCCGCGAGTACGTACAAACAACCTATATGACTCATCCATGCCGATATGGACTGTATCACGTCATACACACACATTGCGTTAAGGAAAAGACTTATTTTATATGCCGAAAATGTATGTAGTTGAACATAATTTTTAACTATGCGGCCAACGTGGGCCCACCCTGGAGAAATGGTATTTGACACTTGTCAAGATCAAGACTCATAAAAAGGGGTTATAAGAAAATTTCAATATGACACCGAATTTCATAGAACTAAACACTGTATTCCATTTGACATGGTAACGTTATGATGAGTAGGAACACTAAACACGTAACGTTTGTAAAAACAGGTAAACTTTCTAAGCGTAACGTACTCACCGCGCCAGTGCATTTTTATATTTAACTGTTAGTGTCTCTTCTATAATTCTATTATTGATCTCCAGCAAGATCATTATTTAACAATATATAACCTACAGCCTTTTCATAAAAATAACACTTATAGCACCTTCATTTAATAATTTATACGGATATCTTTAACGATGACCGCCCGTACACAGGTATCTATACGACAGAACAGAGAAAGAAAAGGAAGCTTCAAATTAATGAAAAATCGGCCATGTAACCATAGACAAATTAAATTTTAAATCTAAAAATCTTAAAAATAAGATTTAAAATGAATTAGTTCTTTCACATAACGCCTATAACAATTTAAACTTTTGCAAAATAAATATAGTATAGGTATGTAAACGCATAATGTTTCTAGACTGAGTTGGAAACAAGCAAAATGAACTGCACTGCAGTGTACCTTGAGAGCAAATTAGTATTAAAGGAAATTTATAACTTTAATGCCGAGTTTTTGTACATGATCTGAATGAAAACTAAATAGTAGTAACCTAAAACAAAGTTATGTTTTGCTAAAAAATAAATGAAAACGAAAATACCTTGTTTATAACCCGGTTATAGCCTGTGATTTTATTTTATTGTCTATTAAAATCTGCCAAACGTTGTCAAACAATCTGTCAAATTATTTTTAAAGATAATAAAATTACAAACAAGAAAAACGTGAGATTGGAGTACAATACTCTTATCAGAGTTTGGAGTAGAGTTTATTGCGTTGCCTTGTGTCAACTTGAATGAAAATATAAAGCTCGATTAGATATTAGCCTTATAGTTAAGTGTTTAGTGTTTAGACTTAATTTAAGAAAGATGAAAAACCGACTACTTATTACAGATGTGAGTTAGTTTAGAAGCGAGATATCTTAACATGTCAAACCAAGTTACACAATTTGTAGCGGGTTTAAAGTCCCGCAATGTCGATACACAAACTAAAACGGCTCGGGAGCTTTATCATTATGCAAAAACAGAATTACGCGAAGTCCCACAAGAGGAACTTACCCAATTCCTCGATGAATTTAACCACCAAATATTTGAAATGGTCTCGAGCAATGATGTTCACGAAAAGAAAGGAGGAGTGCTGGCTATCGGTTAGTTGTAAACAATAACATATGTGAGGTATTTCTAAATACTTATTGACACTCTTGGAATTTGCAGTTTTTAGTCAATTACCTTGTTTGAACAACCTTATCCCTTAATCAGGCCCCATGTGCCCAGTGCACATTTATTATTCATTAAAACATATTTTTAAATATGGTGTGTTCTTAATTTTTACCTGTACAATGTATACCTTCAAACTGTTTCTTAAAAAATATTAAAATTAAGATTGTAATATTAAAATTTGGTTAAATGATTTGTAATACCAAAGTCAATCCGTTAATTGTAATTGTCACTTAACATATACATATATTTTTATTTAAAAATAATCTCTTGTATAATAGAATCAGTGTCCATATCATGCTACCGCCAGACATGTATAGGGCATATAGTGACCACTTTCTTTGAATAATGATTTTTCTCAAAATGAATTGTTTAATAAAAATGTTTACCTTCATACGGCAGATACATATATTGATTAAAAAAGGTTTTATGAATAAAAAAAGAAAAATATCGCTATAAAACTCCATTTACCTAGGTGGTTGTTAAATCATACTATGCCTGATTAAGGGTCATGTCCCTTATGCTAATGTTAAAAATATCTTACATTAACGAAGAGTCAATAATTATATTGTTCCCATAGAAAAAATAATAACTTATAGAAAATTACAAACTTTCCTTTCCTTCGTTGATCAATACTTTTTTTTAGTATGTCTCATTGGTGGCGACTGCGATACAACCAAAACTCGAATTACAAGGTTTGCAAATTACTTGAGGAATTTACTTCCTTCCTCTGATGTTGGTGTTATGGAATTAGCTGCAAAAACTGTTGGACGGTTGGCAACAGTGTCTGGTGTGAAACGAGCAGAGTATGTTGAATTTGAAGTCAAAAGAGCATTCGAGTGGTTGTCAGAAGAAAGAAATGAGGGTAGACGACATTCAGCTGTTTTATTATTTAAAGAATTAGCTATTGCTATGCCGACATATTTTTACCAACAAGTTTCTGGTTTCTTTGATCACATATTGGTAGCATTAAAGGATCCAAAGCAACAGATTAGAGAGGCAGCGGCCAAGGCTCTTAGAGCTGGTTTCGTAGTCACCGCTCAACGTGAAACTGCAAAGCAGTCTACCGCAAAGCCACAATGGTATTTGCAATGCTACGACGAGGCTATGGTGTCTTTTGAAGACATACCTTTCAAAGAGAAAGGTATTACTAAAGAGGATAAAGTGCATGGAGGTTTACTTATCCTGAACGAACTCTTGAGATGTTCTAATGCAGAATGGGAGAAAAAGTACACATATTTAATGCAAAGTTTAGATACGCAAAGAGATATAACTGTGTCTGATGATATTATATTTATAAGTTCAAAGTTACATAGTCCTTCAGTGAAGAGAGGATACCTATGCGAGGGTTTTAAAACAGAAAATGTCCAGTACCCTGTGCCAATTTATGAGTCGGAAGTTTGTAAGAAATTGTTAAATGAAGAGTATGATAGAATTTGTCAAGGTAAGAGAAGAGCGAAATTATTTTTTTCTCCTTTTTATCCTTAAGTTTTAATTATGCTAACTTTTTCCAACCTCTTGTCGATATATTGATGTGTAAAAAATGCGTGTGTGTGTTGCGGAACACATTTTTCGTTTGATTTATATGACTATAACAGTTCTATCCTATGAAAACTCATTGGTGCTAATTTATTGTCTACACTTAATTAACTATTTTTTCTAGATGTCATGAACCAGAGACTGTTTAAAACCCAAGGTGTTCCACAAATTCTTCTTATCATAATACCAAGGTTAGCTGCATTTAACAAAGAACTTTTCTTGAAAAAATACCTTAGCTCTACTATGCATTACCTGCTTACATCACTTCGAAGTAGAGAGAAAGATAAGAACATGGCATTTACCACACTGGGGCTGATGGCTGCAGCTATAGAAGGAGATATTAAAAACTACATACGCACAATAATGGATTTCATAAAGCAAGCTTTACCAGTTAGAGATTCCCAGAGCAAAAAACGAATATGGATTGATCCATCCATTTTTGCATGTATCACTTTATTAGGAAGTGCTGTAAAGGATTTGGTGATCAGTGATATCAAAGAACTTCTGGATGCAATGTTTGCAACTGGCCTCAGCCCATCATTGACCATTTGCCTTAAAGAATTAAGTGAAAACCTACCATCACTGAGGGAAGAAATATCAGAAGGCTTGCTTAATATGCTGTCATTGGTTTTAAGGAACAAACCGTTCCTCCACCCTGGTGTTCCTAGGAGTATGGAACAACAGAGTAGTATGAGTCTAGTCATTGAGCCCCATGATACGGCAATTATCGTTTTGGCTTTACGAACATTAGGCACATTTCAATTTGAAGGCCAACATAGTTTGCTTACATTTGTGAGGCGATGTGCTGATCATTTTTTGCAAAGTGAGCAACAAGAAATAAGATTGGAAGCGGTCAAAACCACCGCCAAATTGCTGGCCGATGCTACAGACAGGACAAAGAATGATCCATCTAGAACTCTCACTATGTTGACTGCTGAAGTTGTGGGCAAAATGTTAGTCGTCTCTGTCACTGATCCAGAGTACGAAGTGCGCTATTGGGTTTTAGAATCCCTGACTGAAATATTCAACACACATTTAGCACAAATAGAAAACCTTAGCTTTCTATTTATAGCGATGAACGACGAGCATTTAGAAATACGCGAGCTAGCTATTTGTACGATAGGACGACTGAGCACCGTCAACCCAGCGTACATAATGCCGGGCCTTCGAAAGACTTTAATACAATTTTTGACTGAATTAGAACATTCTGGAATGAGTAGGAACAAAGAGCAGGCGGCCAGAATGCTCGATAATCTAATATTACACGCGCCGCAACTCGTGAAACCGTATATGGAAACAATTCTTAATGTATTAGTACCAAAGCTCAAAGAATCTGACTCTAACCCTGGCGTTGTCATAAGTGTTTTAAAAGCTATCGGGGACCTAGCCGATGTGCACGGAGATAACAATGGCCTCAAGAAATGTCTGCCGGAGTTATTAAGCATTCTCTTAGAACTCCTTTCGGATGCTAGTGCGACAGATAAGAGAAGTGTTGCGTTGTGGGCCTTCGGTCAATTGATTAGTGCAACGGGCTACGTGGTCACACCTTACACAGAGTATCCTAACTTAATGGATGTCCTATTGAATTTTCTGAAAACCGAGCAACAACCCAAAGATCGAAGGGAGACTATACGGGTCCTAGGTTTATTAGGAGCTCTAGATCCTTACAAACATAAACTGACTCGGGGTTTAATCGATGGGCAGCCGGACTCCAGTCTTGTCCCGGTAGCTGATAGTAAAGCTGAAGAAAATAACTTCGATATGACTACGAGTGAAATGCTAGTCAATATGTCATCGACGCTTCTGGACGAGTATTATCCTGCTATCGTCATATCAACACTGATGCGAATACTACGCGATCCAACGCTACAACAGCATCACACGAGCGTGGTTCAAGCTGTCACATTCATATTCCAATCGTTAGGCATTAAATGTGTTCCGTACATATCGCGAGTCACTCCAAGTCTTTTGTACGTAGCGCGGTCGACAGATAGTAATAACTTCCGAGAATTCTTATTTACCCAGCTCGCTAAACTGATTGCTATCGTAAAGCAGCACATTAGGAATTATTTGGATAAAATCTTTGACTTGATCAAGGAATTTTGGTCGCCGAACAGCGCCTTGCAACCTACTTTGATTTTATTGGTGGAACACATCGCCGTTGCGCTTGGATCCGAATTCAAAGTTTATCTGCCACAGTTGATGCCGCATATTTTACGTGTTCTCGCTCACGATACTAGTAAAGACAGATTTGTTACCGAAAAACTACTGTACGCACTGCAAAAGTTTGAGGACAATCTCGATGATTATATGCACTTGATTATACCGTCGATAGTGAAATTGTTCGATGCGACGGATTGTCCTATCCCCGTGGCGAAAGTAGCTATGGAGACAGTCGACTATTTATCAGATTCCTTGAATTACAGTGAGCTAGTTTCTAGAATCATCCATCCGCTCGTTCGAAGCATGGACACGTGTCCAGCACTACGCACCACCGCAATGGATACGCTGTGTGCATTGATCATCCAGCTTGGCAAAAAGTACACGGACTTTATACCTTTAGTGCAGAAAGTTATTGCAAAGCATAAAATACAACATCAAAACTACGAGCTATTGTTGTCTAAAATTCAATCCACTACTACACTAGGAGTTGACGACGGTCTGCAAAGTACTCGAAGGAAACCAAGGAATAATAATCAAGAGGTAAGAATCAATGACCTTCGAGAGAGTATATTTTCTGGCAGTTGTATTTAAATACAATCTATTTTGGCAGGCTCGCATAGTGTTCGCTGATACATCACAGTCGATAAGAAAGCTATACGTGAACGCACAGACCTTAAAAGAGGCGTGGACAGTCAGCAGCCGCGTGTCCAAAGACGACTGGCTGGAGTGGCTGCGTCGCTTCAGCATAGGCCTATTGACTGAATCTCATAGTCCAGCTTTAAGGTACCCTTAACTTATGTATCACTGTTTTTTACAGCAATTGTGAAAAGTTATTTTTTGGAATATTGTCGTTGTACTATAATTTTTCAGGCAATGTCCCTCCACTATATTCCTCCTTAGTCTAGGTATATTTAAACGATTGACTTATTCCAGGGCATGTCTTGCGTTAGCCCACAATTATTCCCAGTTAGTGCGGGACCTATTCAATGCGGCATTCGTATCGTGTTGGACCGAGTTAGATGCGGAGGCGCGGTACGACCTGTCCAGTGCTCTGGAGCAAGCTCTGACGGCGCCCGACGCACCAGAACTTGCCCATACCGTGCTAAACCTTGCGGAATTCATGGAGCACTGCGAGGGCGGAGCGCTACCGATAAGTACCAGCACGCTCGGCGAACGCGCCATGCGGTGCAGGGCGTATGCGAAAGCTCTTCATTATAAGGTGCGCAAAAAATAAATGTTTAAATTTACCTGTTATTTCTATTTTTACATATCATTTTTTTTTCAATTTTTAGGAAGAAGAATTCAGAATTGATGCTACATCGCAAGTAGTTGAAGCCTTGATACATATAAACAATAAACTACAACAGAAAGAGGCAGCCGAGGGCTTGCTGGAGAGGGTGATGGCACAGCGGGAGGCCGGCGACGCTGACTTGCAGGTTCAGATACGCTGGTATGAGAAGCTACATAACTGGGAAAAAGCACTCAATTTGTATGACGAGGCAACGACCGCAGATCCTGAAAATATGGAAGCGTGTTTGGGAGAGTTGAGATGCTTCGAAGCTCTCGGCGAGTGGGTCAAATTGTACACAACAGTTTCCAAGCAATGGCCCAATATGTGCGACGACGAAAAGTTCCAAGCGGCCAAACTTGCCGCCGCAGCATCTTGGGGTATGAGCGAATGGGAATCCATGGCAGGTTACGTCAGCTTTCTACCAGAGAATACTCAAGATGGGGCCTTCTACAGGGCAGTTTTAAATATTCATAAAGGCGATTACAATTTGTCAAAAGTATACATTGATCAAGCTAGATCACTGTTAGATTCGGAACTGACAGCCGTAGCCGGTGAGAGCTACCAGCGAGCGTATGGTGCCCTAGTTAGTGCTCAACTTCTCGCCGAATTAGAGGAAGTTATCACTTATAAGCTGGTAGTGGAAAGAAGGGAATCTATAAGACAAGCGTGGTGGACAAGGCTTCAAGGTGGCCAGAGATTAGTTGAAGACTGGCGCAAGATTCTCCAAGTGCGTAGCTTGGTTTTGACGCCTCAAGAAGATATGGCCACGTGGCTCAAGTTCGCCTCGCTTTGTAGAAAGAGTGGGGCGCCAAGACAAGCTCATAGGACATTGGTGATGTTATTGGGCATAGATCCAAGTAAGAACCGTGACTTACCGTTGCCAACACACGAGCCAAGGTTGACTCTGGCATATGCGAAACATTTATGGGTAGCGGGAGACAAACAGTTAGCTTACGACCAGTTACAGCGCTACGTGGACTCGGTTGACACGGGCGACGCCGAACATTGCAGGCTTTTAGCTCGTTGCCATCTAAAACTTGGATCTTGGTGCGAATCTCTCTTGGGTATAAACGAGCTCTCTATCCCAGAAATACTCCGCAACTACGCGGCGGCGACCAATCTCTCTTCAGATTGGTACAAAGCGTGGCACGCCTGGGCTTACATGAATTTCGAAACAGTTTTGTTCTATAAACATCAAGAAACTAATAATGACATATCTGAAACTAAAAAGACAAGTCCTGAGTTTATTCAACAGCATACTGTCCCAGCTGTTGAAGGTTTCTTCAAATCAATCAATCTTTCACACGGCAGTTCATTGCAAGATACCCTGCGATTGTTAACATTGTGGTTTGACTATGGACACCATCCTGCCGTTCACGAGGCTTTGGTCGAAGGGATTAGAACTATCGAGATAAATGTATGGCTACAAGTGATACCTCAGTTAATCGCACGTATCGACACGCCCAGAGCTTTGGTTGGCAAATTGATACACTCGTTATTAATTGACATCGGCAAGTCGCATCCACAGGCTCTGGTATACCCACTCACCGTAGCATCCAAATCATCATTCGTAGCTCGAAAGAACGCTGCAAATCAAGTTTTGAAATCGATGTGTACGCATTCAAGTAATTTAGTGAATCAGGCGGCCATGATATCCGAGGAGCTAATCAGAGTCGCCATACTCTGGCACGAACAGTGGCACGAGGCGTTGGAAGAAGCTTCTAGATTATTCTTTAATGAACACGACGTGAAGGCAATGATCAAGACTCTGGAACCATTGCATGCGATGCTCGAGAGGGGGCCGAACACGTCCAAAGAGGCGTCCTTTACACAAGCGTACGGACGAGATCTGAACGAGGCACAGGAGTGGTGCAATCGATACAAGGTACTAACTATTCTTTAGTAGCCTTGTTACCTTAATTCATAGTAAATGGTAACCTAGGAAGAGTAATTTTACCAAAAGTAACATTTGTTGCTAGGAATCCGGTCAGGTGCGCGACCTGAACCAGGCGTGGGACCTGTACTACCACGTGTTCCGGCGCATCAGCCGGCAGCTGCCGCAGCTGACGACGCTGGAGCTGCAGTACGTGAGCCCGCGCCTGCTCGGCTGCCGCGAGCTCGAGCTGGCCGTGCCCGGCTCCTACGTGCCCGACTCGGATCTTATACGTATCGCTCATATACAGAGCAGCTTGCAGGTACATTAGACCGAGTTCGCGGTCAAAACGAACATTTTTTATACAATATAAATTCTAACTTTCTTAATTTAAATATATTTTTTTAGGTTATAACATCGAAGCAAAGACCTCGACGTCTCTGCATCCGTGGCTCGAACGGCAAAGACTACATGTTCTTGTTGAAAGGTCACGAGGATTTACGTCAGGATGAAAGGGTGATGCAACTCTTTGGTCTAGTCAACACGTTGCTGCAGGCCGACCCTGACACCTTCAGGAGAGATTTGGCCATACAAAGATACGCAGTTATACCATTATCGACTAACTCCGGTCTTATCGGCTGGGTACCTCACTGCGACACTTTGCACTCTCTCATCAGAGACTATAGAGATAAAAGAAAAATTCTAATTAATATCGAACATAGGTTAATGCAGCGAATGACTTCAGATTTAGAAAAGTTAATGCTTATGCAAAAGGTAATTTTATTTGTTTATGGATACTATGGTTTGCGAAAGATGGCGCTGTAACCATACTAGTTAGTCAATGTTGTAATTATTGACGGTGAAGAAGGTATGTACGCGACTGCGTTTTAATCAACATATTATTTTAGGTTGAAGTATTTGAGCATGCTCTCGAGCATACAGGCGGTGATGATTTAGCCAAGTTACTTTGGCTGAAGAGTCCATCATCTGAGCTGTGGTTCGAACGTCGCACCAACTACACGCGGTCGCTGGCCGTCATGAGCATGGTGGGCTACATCCTAGGCCTCGGAGACAGGCATCCATCGAACATCATGTTGGACAGGGTCACCGGAAAGTTCCTACATATCGACTTTGGGGATTGTTTCGAAGTGGCAGTCACCAGGGAAAAGTTTCCGGAGAAGATACCATTCAGATTGACCAGGATGCTTATCAATGCCATGGAGGTAAAACTTTCGAATTTTCAAATATTAAAATCCATCGTTTTTAATGATTTTAATTGTAATTTTTTGTTAAAGGTAACCGGTATCGAAGGTACGTATCGTAGAACTTGCGAATCTGTGATGGAAGTACTACACCGGCACAAGGACAGTGTGATGGCGGTGCTGGAGGCGTTCGTGTACGACCCGCTCCTCAACTGGCGGCTGATCGACGCGGCGCGGCGCTCGCGCGGCGACGGCGACCCTTGCGAACTACCCACATCGCCTATAACCTTCAAAGCGAGGCCACAGCTCGGAGTAAACGATGCTCTGGACCAGCCCGCGGAGACCAATCTCAATAAAAGAGCATTAGTCATCGTTAATAGGGTTAGAGACAAACTGACGGGTCGTGATTTTACACATATAGATGATTTATCTTGCATTTCAGTACAGAAACAAGTCGAACTGTTGATACAGCAGGCGACGAGTAACGAAAATCTGTGCCAATGTTATGTAGGCTGGTGTCCATTCTGGTAACTTGTACTGCTTGCTTAGATTCCGGTATATTTGACATGTTATTTAAATATTTTGCTTGTAAATAATTTTGTCTTTTAATAACTTTTACAGCTTTTAAATTAATCCCGTCAATTTATTGTAAAATTATTGTTGACATTAACATATTTGAATTTATTATTATTTTCTAAAAATGATTTTTGGTTGAAACATTCACACAAAACATTATATATTTTTTCTGAAATAAATGAAACTACGCAAAATTATGTTGGCTTAACACTGACATGGGACTATTGTAGACGATTAGATGTTTAGAAAAATATATTACAATTCGTAGATGAATGTATAATTATATTAAAATTGTAATATTGTATACTCTTGATATTAAAACATACTTATTGTATAAATTAATAACACTTGCTAATATGTACACGTGTAAATATGTTTCGATTGCAGCGACACTATTGTCTGTTTTTTTTTCGATAAGCAATTTGAACAGCGCCTCTATCGGCCGAAAAAGTGCACCAACATAATAAAAATTATATGCTAGACACAGCTTATGGATTTGAATTAATGTGGAAATTACAAATTAAGTATTTACATTAATGCAAGCTCAGTACCGAATTCGTTTTGGATTGCAAAAAGATCTGCATAAAGTATATTGTCGCTAACTTTTTCTTTTAAAAAAAAACTAGGGAACGTTGTTTTTGTATAATTGTTGCGACAGTGGTAACACCAAACAATGTTTATGTTCCTATGAAAGAACTAAGTTTTATGTTGAATATTTTGTGATTGAATTTCTCGTGATAAAAGATTTATTAAGTTTAGCATATGTAGGTAAGCTGTACCTATTTTGGTTTAACGCATTTTTTTCTTTATTAAAAAATATTTCAATGCATTTTTTTCTTTTTACCTTTCCAACACCTATGAAGTTTGTACTATTTGAGTTGAACGGTTGCTGCGCTCCAATCTTTCTTTAAATTTCCTTTCCAGAACAGTCCCGAATTTTCCAATTAGTTGTCTGCAAGAAGTACTTAAGCGGTTCAATCCATGTCTTTAAAAAAAATTAAAACATTTTTTATACTAAATATAATCGAGGTATGAGGATAAGATTGCTAATAACAGTAAATAGAATCTTGTTCATTACCTTGACTTTCACGTACATATCCCGGTATGTACTTAGAGGTTATAATTCTGCACTAATGCGACTTCCGCTAAATCACAAGGAGAAATAGGGTTGCTACCTTTCCGGGTTCTTTCTCTTTTCGCCGCCAGTAAGTCTGACCCTACGGCTTCATTAGATCGTTGTCACGCAATAATCGACCTTACGCCGAAGCAAAATCTCCGTTTTTTTCATAGGGTTACGTATATTTGGTTACAACGTAGGTATGCTATATTTCTAAGAAGTCATCTTTCAGATAATTTGTTATGTGAGGTGAAATAAGTAAATTGTAATTTTATAAGTAAAGCTTTAATTCCATTTGTTGGTATGCGTTTTAGCAATGTTATCTCGACGTTAATTAATTTGATAACCAACAATATTAATGTATCTAGCCGATTTTTATCAAACCATGACCATTGCTTCATATCCGTGTGATAAACAAATAGATTATGTAAAAGAATTATTGATTAAAATGCTTCCAATAACTTTAGGACATTAACGCTTAAAATATAAATATTAAAGAGTCGTTTTTTAAATCTAATATGAATTTATAAAGTTATATGTTGCGTACAGTTTGATTATCATTCAATTATATTACGTCGGCCTTCGCTTGAAGTCGCAATTGAGCGTAGAGTTAAACAACAAAAAATGTGATACAATTGTTCGAGCGGCACTTTCAAACGGCAGTCACATCACAAGGGACGTTCAATCATAAAGCAAGAATATAATCAACGATCGTTTGGTTTAATCAGTTGGACGCTGACCGCTCCCAATATCGCACGGCCCTGTACTTTCACGATATTATACGAAACAAACTAAGCCCTATGGACAACTATGAAATCCTCGACTTTAAATCCTTAAGTAAGTACTCCTTCATATCTTTTAATATATTTAAACTTAATACATTCATAAATAAAATATTTATATTTTTATGAATTCAACATCGCAAACTTTCAAAATTACGATACGATCACATGAAATGCAATGATCTTGAGTATAAATCTATTTTTGCACAAACAAATACGCGACGACCTAAATTTTGTGCGACCTCGTAAATAAACGTGTTTAGCATAAACATATACGAGAAACACAAATATCTTTATTCAAGTTATCAATACGAATAGAAATATCATTTGGTTATCGTGTTAATGATTAATTTAGATTAAACTCTACTTCATTTGATATGTTTATTTATGCCAATATAAAACAAAATTAACCTTAATCTTGTTTTATCAATTCAAAACTTTATTTTCCAGATGAGACCGTACAAGATTTGATACGGCAAGCGAGTAACGTGAGAAAATATGCTTACTGTCCGTACTCAAACTTTGCAGTCGGTGCTGCAATATTAACAGAAGAGGACCATAAGGTGTATACAGGATGTAACATTGAGAGTGCAACACATACTCCATGCATATGCGCTGAGAGGGTCGCGATACCGAAAGCAGTATGCGACGGATATTTGAAGATTAAGATGGTCGCTGTAGTCGCAAATCAGAAAAGCGGGTTCACAGCACCATGCGGTGTCTGCAGACAGACAATAAGCGAGTTTCGAAGCAGTGATGGTGACGTAGAAATATATTTAAGTAAGCCCGCAATGGATAAAGTTTTGCGTACAAAGTTAAACAAATTATTACCACTCGCTTTCGTCAGTTACACACAAGAAAATGTCATCGAGGATGATAATAGTTAGCTATAGTTAGGAAAATATTACAAGTAATAAGATGGTAAATAATTTCTAATAAAAATTCTACGCTTTTAAACGAAATGTATCATAGATTTTTTTTATATAAAACTTTAAATCTTAAACAGCAAACGAGTTTCAATCCCCGTAAATATTTTAAAAGTATTACGATACATATTTTAATATATGATCTGTGTGTATTTTTTATTTGTAGAACATAAGTGCAACATTTTACACATATCAAATAATAGTATTTAACAATACAATATTTTACAATAAACATACTCTGGTGCTGTCCCACGGCTGTCTTCTTCAACAATAAGTATTGTCTTCGAGGGGAAGTCCCGCTATCGAATATCCTGTTCATTACACCCTCCTTTCACTCATTAATAACACAATAGTCGTTTTAACACATGTCAGTAAATGGTGAATTGCGAACCGATTTTTAACTGACTTCCAACAGGAGGTTATCAAGTCAATGAGTTTTTTATGTATGTATTGTTAAAAGAAGTCCGTTCCGATTACTATTTCAGCGTTTTGCGGTGGGAACCCGGCTTAACAAAGGGACATTTTCTGAAGGACGTCAAATATTCTGGAAATCAGAAATTGAGGTCCAACGTCCACGACTACCACGGCTATATCCATGAGTAAACTTTTTCGTTTAGGATACTGAAGTGCTACTTTGTTTCGTCTGTTGTCTTCTTTAT
>QDHC01000296.1:1272813-1285629 GCA_013186455.1 Papilio dardanus tibullus | reverse complement strand
TGGAGTTGGTTCGTTCTGAAATTGATTTGACTTTGACAAATATCAATGGGTTGTCATAAACGTTAAAAAATCTTGCCCTATCAAAATTATATTAGACTGCTATTTAAATACTAAAAAATGGAAATAAAATCCTGTTCTTTTCAGTCTCCTAGTTCTATAATTCATTATTTCTTGACCACAAGAATAATACAGGAAAACGAGTTTAAACAGTTTTGCTAAGATATGCTCAATGAGAGGAAAACACAAAAAAAAATACTGTCGTTTTTGTTGCCAGTTGTATGCAGTTGTCAAAGATCTACAGATAATTAATTTCAATACGTTTGAAAAACTAGCATTGTTGTGAGGATGACGCGTGTATTTTCAATACTTTCTCGTCATCTAGACTCTAGACCACAAATGTCAAATAGGTAACCATTCGACTCAGCTGTGCCTGTGCCCGCTGTGCCCGTGCCTAGCACAGAAAGGTGACTGACTGCTTGACGTTAAGTGGCTTGCTCCGTTGTTCTTTCTGATTGAATATTTTTCAACACAGTGAAGGAATTCTATTATTTATCGATTGAACACGAAGAACTAACGTACGTCATGAGTGAATTAAGTCAAGAAGAGGTAAACGAAATATTTATTTTGTTAACGGACCTTGGCGTAGTGCGTATGGCCAATCTAATTTCGTAACAAAACAAAGCGTTTGTGTGGTGATGTTTAGTATTGATGTGCGTCAAAAATGTACACGTGCTATAAGTGATTACAATATTTGTTGCAGATACGGCGACGTCGTTTAGCGCGACTAGGGGCGCTCGGAGCTACCGCCTCTTCTCCTGGCCCTGGCAGCCCTCCCGCCACCCCCGGTGCCTCCTTGATTACCACCGAGATAGCGAATGTGCAGCAACCTTCGTCTCGCTTGTCACCGTCACCTCGGGGTTCCACAGAATCAAACACATCATCTGATAGTGCTACCGTAAATAGAGAGAATAACTTTGCAGATGGGGTTAGTAACAGTGAAGTGCCAGATCAAAACAAAATACCATCGGATAGTTTGATTGTGACAGAAAAAACTGAAAATAATTTGTTGGACGAGATGCCGGATACAAAGATGACAGATCTCTCTCAGACCAGACAGTACAACAGTTTTGATTCCATGGGTGATGATACATTGTTAAGTTGTGGGTCAGTGCGTGTGGGTAGTTTGCCTCAGTCGGCTGTGAGTGGTTCTGAAGGTGCATCAACGAGAGAGGACAGTACCTCGAGGTCTATATCTCCACCTCAATTTGTGGAGCCGCCGCCGGTGCGGCCGCGGACGTGTGTTGCATCACCGAGCTGCTCCCGCCGCTCACTCTCAATGGAAGTGGATGATGTATCAGAAAGAAATTCACAATCAGAACAGTCACAACAGGAACCTATGGATGTAAGTTCATTAATAGTATTTTTTTTGTTTTTGTTTACTTTTGTCTAATTTGATAAGATCTTATAAGAATTCTTTGTATTTCTTAGTTAAACAAAACAATGTTCTTTGTTTATGTATATAAACACATAATTACATAAACAATTTGCAAATTATTTCCAAAGCATCATTTAGTGATATCAGTGAATAGTTACATAACAAAGATGTATTTGTACTATATTTATATGGACTAGAAATAGAGACAATAATTGTATTCTTAAATTAGCTATCATTTGACCCAAAGTCATATCATAATTTGTCTTAATTAATCCTGTAGGATAAATGTGTCTTATATAGAAAAATATATATTCAGGCAGGATATATATAAACTTATAGTATAAACATACAATTAAGATTTAATAAATAAAAACAACACACTCCATAATGCTGAAATTAATAATTAACAGCAAATAAACTTAGTATGCATCAGTACAAATATACAAGTGTTCCTCCTAATGGGATTGCATAGTCTCTGCCTACCTCTGTGAATGTGAACATGATCTATGCAGCTTTTTCTTGGTATTAGGTTGAAGAGGACCCTTCACAGTCTCCAGCGAGAAAGATACACAGAACAAGGACAGTGAGTTGCACTGAGCTCTCCGAAGAGCAACTGAGAATTATTGTTTCCAAAATATTACAAATATCATGGTCTGAAGATATTGTGGGTAAGTAATATGTACATGTTTCCAGGTATTGCAACTGTGAATTTTATTTCAATATAAACACTCTTGCTATCTCTGAGTCAAATAGCA
Organism: Papilio dardanus tibullus; assembly: GCA_013186455.1. Lineage (NCBI taxonomy): Eukaryota > Metazoa > Arthropoda > Insecta > Lepidoptera > Papilionidae > Papilio > Papilio dardanus. The sequence continues at coordinate 1,283,439 of QDHC01000296.1, read as the reverse complement.
TAAGAGAGATATTTGCCAATAGCAAATAGATAGTACCAGAAGATTGATCCAATATAATAAGTGCTAGACTCTTTCAACATCTTTTATGTATTCTTTGCAGGCGGAATGTTTGTACCAATTGTAGCTGCTACATTACTTGACAATCCTAAAATTAGTTTAGAGGAATTAGCATCAGAGGCTCTCCTTGATATTATCACTCAGCTCGAGGATGGAGCCGATCCATTAAATCAGAAACTAATAGCAATCGCTGAGACAACCAAAAGACTGATGGAAGACTGTGGGGATGATACCTTGACGAGTGGACCGCTGGGTTCAGAGTCGGACAACCACAAAAGTGGTAACAATGTAAACCTCGTTCTCCCCAAGACTATCCCGACACAAGGTTTAGCTGTTAGCTATCTTTTACGATTCTACAATAATATTAATCTTTACGAAAGAGAACATCCAAAGAAAAGTTCAGAGCCACCTTTAAGTGATTTATTATTAACACTAAGAACCTTAATTGTTAATCACTTGGTGTTGGTGCTTCGGGGGAAATTTAATTTGGAAAAATGCAGAAAATCCCCCTTGCTGCCTTACATCTTGATCGGCAGCACACCAACTGGCCTAATTGCTGAATTACTTTTGGCTACTTATTTAGAAGAATCTTTTGAAGAGGTGAATAAACATTTCCTTATAGAAATTGTTTCTGTGCTGCTTTATAAATTCTATCTAATCTCAAAAGATGCGTCTAGTTTTCATTAAAATAATATAAAACACATCATCAGGTATTTGTCCCACTCTTATTGGGTATAAGAGAGGAGATGCGTCGCAGTGTGTCTCCGCTGAACGGGCGAGGGCACGGGCAGGCGCTGCGAGCACTCCGCTCGTTGTGCGAGCTGCGCGCGGGGCCGCGGCACGGGCTGCGCCCCATCTGTGGGCTCATCGTCCGTCTGCCCAGTCTCTGCCCGCCATCAGTTACCACTGCACCGGGACGGGAAATTGCAAGAGCCAGCTTCTTAGGGCCATTCTTTGCTGTAAGTATGTCGTCAGGTCTTATAGGTCCCATTGTGCGGATCGAGCATACGCTATATTCGGGGACAGGCTTAATCTCTTCTCTTCCTCTCCCCTCTATTGCTGTACTAAAATATTTAATATTCGACATTCAGAGTAAGTTTATTTCGCCTTTATATCTTAACCATCCAAATGATTGTTACATTTTGTATGCGTATATTCTTATTAGAATGTACCATTATGTTTTTAACAATTCATACGTCTCAGGTATCGCTATTCGCGGAAGAGAATCCTCGGTTAGCGGAACGTCTGTTCGCGACGGGGTCCAGCGACCGCAGCCTCGCGTTCGCATTGCAACGTGAATTGGAAGCGAGCAGGAACACTCTGCACACTATCTGCCACAATATACTGCTCTGTCCTGAAGCGAGGGAGCCGTTCCTCAATTACTTTGCGGAGCTACTTCAAAGAAATGAACACAGAATCCGATACAGGAACGACGACAGATCATTAGCTGGTAAGTTTTGTTCATTGTTTATAACAGGGCTTCCAAAACATATTTGCAGTGTGACACCCTTAGGACTTTGTCATTTTTTACGACGCCCAGCCCCCAAAAACGCTGCAATTTTAACAGGTTATTAAAAAGCAGTAGGTCATTTATATTTTTATTTATGCTCCTGAGACAATGTCGATCACAGTTTGGGAAGCCCAGGTTTATAAGAAACTTCGTTCTTTGTAATTCCAATAAAAAATGTGCTGTGCCTTTCTTCCGATTGCTAATAAAACATTGTTTGCTGGTAACTCGAAAAAAACTTAATTGCGATTTTCGAAAAGAAATACTAAAAATACTCGACCATTTTAATAATTTATATATGTAGAACTTGGCGAATGTATTTATGAATGTTTATAAACATTTTTTTTGTCGAAATTTCATAAACTTATGAATTTCATCGCGTACAGTGCAAAACAATGTATTGTTTCGCCATTCCCTAAAATAACTTACGCGGAATTGTCATTAACCTTCCTTGTACTAAATCGAGGTTTATTTGAGCATTCAACCCGATCTTGCAACTTTGTTTATATTCTCCGGTTTTCCTCTATTGTCTATTTGTTTTTTGTATAGTAGTTAGTTCATAATTCTCAGATAATTGATATATTGAGAAGTTATCAGAACCACATAGTTAAATTTATTTATAGGAAGACAATGCTCCTTGCTATACCATGTTATGGGCACTTACATTATATGCAAGTGGAAACTTATAACCAGACTAATACTGACAAAAACATACAGACGAATTTAGAACCTCCTTTTGGGAGTCGGTTAAAAATGATAATGAAACCCTCGATCTTTAGATATTAATCAAATATTTATCTATTTAATCTTCATCTGTTTTCAATCCTAATTTACACACAATAAATTCATTCCTTATTTTGGGACGCCTTGAATCGATTTGTCTCCCATATGAGGTTAATGTGAGAATTTCTTGAACGTAGGTAGGAATCGTTGTAAGAATAATATGGTGACCGATTCTAATTTTATAGTCCCGCTGTTATCTACAACGAATGAACGTTTAGTGACGTCCGTTTCTATAAGTGATACGTAACCACTCTGGTTGCGTAAAGGAAACTACGCAGGACCGACGAACTAAGTATGGAGGCGGCGTTTGTTTATTTGTTTATTGGTTCTGTATGTTTGTAAACATATAAAACTATTTGGCTCTGATAAGAAAATTCGGGGAAAAGACGAAGAGATAATAACATCATTTTAAAATGCACTTTTTAATCAAAAAAATTAACATTAGTGGACTTCGTCAAAAGCTTTCTTGTAAAGTGTGAAATTAGAAACAAAATGTTTCTTTTGTTGTTTGATTACGTAAAGTCGACTTCAATTGTTTATAAGGTTGCAACAAGAGAAGCGATCGTCCTTCGCTGCAACTTTATCTTCGCTCTCATGTATTAAACACGTTGAATTGTTATTTGGCGCATAACGTTTGCCTTATTTACGTTGCCACGTACAAACAAAGGATCGGATGATCTGATTTTTTACTAACTTATAACGTATACTTTACATTATAGATTTATAAGCAGAGTTGACTTTGATACTTATAATTTCTTTGTTTCTTGACAATATAAATCGGTCAAATGTATAGCGGTATAAATTTTGTGATATAGAGGCAAACGTTACGTAACGAAACTTATCCGACTTTACTATGTAACGTAATTGTGTTTCACCTTACTTATATAACAAAATCATTATTGTGGTTTTAGTTAAAAATACATTCACTTAGATACGTAGGTACCTAATATATTTAACACGTTGCATGCTACAACGATTTTATCCTATGAAAATGAACTCGACAGGCGAGTCGACGGAATTCGAGGTGTTAAAATCATCCAACTTTTTAGCGAAACCTCTGTGAAGAATAAATTATATCGGTTACCACACTATGTGTTAATTTCCTATTAGTTCTTAGTATTAATTAGTAATATACGCCTTGTTAATTTCAGAAGTAATAAATCTCACATATATTCGTAGTATTTTAAATCTAGTGTTTTTTTTTAAATAAATCGATAGTCTTCTGTTTCCCCGTAAGTTTTTTTAATGACTAACAAAAATAAATGTACACTTATCACCGTGTGTCGCTGACTTCGTAGTAACATCACTGTCTATTGGCTTTACTCCAATATATTTATTTCCGAGACGCTGTCGTTCGCCTGTTTAGTTAGAAACGTTTGTTTACTGTTTGAAGTTTCATGTAAACTAAAACGTATTAGGTGTAAAGATAATGCGTATTGTCTCTGCCACGTCGCAGACGATGAACTTTTTGATGTTATATTTCTTAATTAGAACAAAATATGTCAACAAATTATAAATGTCTATAAAATTCGATGAAATCTGTTTTTATGATCTATACTAATATTATAAAGAAAGAAACTTTGTATTTTTCTATGTATTGAAATAGCTCAGAAACTACTGGGCCAATTTCAAAAAATCTTTCACCGTTAGAAAGCTACATTATCCCCGAGTAACATAGGCTATATTTTTTAATTCCACGCGGACGAAGTCGCCAGCAACAGCTAATTTTTATTATAGTATGCTAAAGAATTGATATTCCCGCGTCCAATAACCTCAAAGTAAAAGAAAATATAACCAGAATTATTTGTTCTCAGGTGACGGGTTCATGCTAAACGTGTGCTCAGTGCTGCAGCTGCTGTCTATACGTATCAAGCTGGAGAGGGTCAATCCCTTCTACACGTTCCAGGCCAACACTTGGATAGACATCCATGATGACACCCGCCTCTACTACACCTCGCAGGAAGCGCAGGACTGGCTGGATGCATTGAGTAAGTAATGGTTATAACGTTGGTAAATGGCGTTTGAAATTAGAATGTGATGGCGTCATTGTGACGTCACAGTTGTTAATTCGAAGAAAACGTAGGGTACTTTAAAAAAAATTAAGCGAGGCATAAAAATCTATGTAAAATGAGAAGCCTCGTCACAGTATCTATTTAAACCAGTTATAAATAAGTATCAAAATTGTATATTCAATCATGAATATTTATATAATATGACATGTGGAACTGATTACTATGTTACTCAGCAGTTTTCCAACTATCTCCGTACAGTCACTACGATAATGGCCGATAATAAACTGCTATTATATATCATTGCAGTAATTTAAAAAAAAGACTACAAAAGAAAAAGACAGCTAAAATCAAACTCGGCTACTAGTTTATCTTATTTTGAAGTATCTATTACATGTAAAACAATAAACAAAACTGGCAATTAGTGGAATTTTAACAAAACAAGATACGCGTCAACGACTTCAATCTGTAATCTTTAATCAACGAGACAGTTAATTGTTTCATTACTTTAATTTGAAAACGCCTCCAGTATTTTTAATATTTCCAGAGAAGACATTTTAGCAACTTTATACGCGATCTTTCAAATTGAAATATACTAGCTATTTCAAGTGACTTCGTGGAGATAAAAAAAAAACTTAGCAGCTTATGTGTTTTTCCAAACCATGATCTACATTTGTTTATTTACTCGAGATTCGTTCAGTTCGTTACCTTCATTCATTCATCCATTCAAATTAGTTTTTATAACATTAGTAATTAATTACAGACAAAAACCCGAACCACAAATGGCCGGAAGCGAAGTTCCAGACGGTCTGTTGGTTCCTGACGCTGCACATGCACCACGTGGCGCTGATCCCCGCTCTGCACACGCACCAGCGACGCATCAGGTATGATGCCAGATTTTACATCGCCATTCCTATTGCGACCTATTTAATATGAAGCGCATATATGTATAGGTATTTGTCTTATTGATTGTAATGCACAAGGCGATCTTTGACTTGTTTATATCAAGGAATTGCATACGTAAATGTAACATTCTAAATGAATTAAAATTAGCATTTTATCATAGCTTGACTTGTTTGTTGATGACCCTGTGACTAAGATATACGCTTGTTGTTCATGAAGTTCGATTCCCAACATTTATTAAATGTTTATTTTTAAATATGTGTGATGATTTTTATTAAGTGTAAGTTTCGACTGCTAAAATATGTGGTAAAATACAATATGTCTGTTTTTTCCTATGAGAATTAAAATTAATCATTGTTATGATTATATCTTGGTCAAGGGACATTCAAAACGTCTAGGTTAAACAATAAGTTTGGCTATCGCAGGGCATTCCGCGACCTGCAGAAGGTGATAGAGGAGCTGATGGGCGCGGAGCCGCAGTGGCGCAACACGTACGCTGCGCTGCGCAACCGCGAGCTGCTCCGACGTTGGCGACGACAGATCAAACGTCTGCAGAGGTCACACACACAGACACACATATATATAACTAGCTGTTAGTCGCTTCTTCGTTCGTGTGGAACTAAAAAGTAAAGCCTATGTGACTCGAGGATAATGTAGCTTTCTATGAGTGAAGGAATTTTTGAAATCGGCACAATAGTTCTTGAGTTATTTCAACACATACAAAAATACAAAGTTTCTCTCTTTATAATATTAGTATAGATAATAGGTAAAACATGTTCTACGGCGGAAGAGGGAACGCATAGCAAAAGGTAAATCCTCAGTCTGTGCGTCCTCCCCTTTCCGTAGCTTAAGGGCAGGCAACGCATCTGCAATTGCAGATGTCTATCGACAGCGGTCGTTTCGCTATTTCGGCGAATCCAGATGGCTGCTTACTCGTTTGTTACTTTATAAAATAAAACAAATGCGATTGACTTGTATGACGATTTTCCGTTGCTACCTATAGACGTCTACAAGACATAGAAGTGTTAATATGTCGGAATAAGATTTCTGTTTACAATACAGTGTCCGTAAACCAAATCGTCGTATCAAACAGGTCAAAACAATGTGCGGAAACAGCGCTCCTGGACAGCGATCTGATGCGTCGCAGTCTGCAGTTCTACTCTTCAGTATGCGTGCTGCTGACTCAGCAGCTGGAGGCGGCGCGCGCCGCGGACAGAGCGCCCGCTAGTCTGGAGAGCCCTGACGCGGGTAGCGGTAGCGAGAGCGCAGCCCCCGGCGGTGGGGGCGGAGCGCCCGGCGGCGAGGGCGGAGCGCCGCGTTCGCACGGGCCCGCCACGGGCGCGCTTTCTGACGCCTTCCGTGCAACACCCGAGTGGTACGTGGAGGATATCGCTGACTTCATGCTGTTTGCTGTGCAGTAAGTTCATTGTTGCTTTATATATTTATTTCATACTTACTTTTAATGTTATTTTTTTAATGATGTTACTTACAGCACTTGGCCCTTTAATGGTTTAAAGTTTAAACATTCCCTTAGTGACCAATTATAGACACTAAGTGTGAGACTATGTATTATAAAGTACTTGTTCAAATTCTTATACATTGTTTATCTTTACCCTACGACTTCATAAGAACGAATTCGCGCGAGAAATGGAGATTTTTGCTTCGGCGTAAGGCTGCTTTTTGCGTGACATCCGTCTAATGAAGTCTTAGGGTTAGAGAAATTAGAATTAATTAATTGACAACATTCATCACAAAGAGCTTTTGATTGAAAATGTATATCTCTAGTTTATTTTGTTAAAAGTGCATTGACACTCATGCTCATAATATTTACATTATTATCTTATTTTAAATTGATTATAAAGATATGTGTGAACTAATTTTATGCGATTTTTGACTATCTAATCTTAAAAAAGGTCTACAATCTAATTATATTGATAACGCTTAAATCAATAATAAAATGTTTACTTATTTATCTAATTCTTAAACATTTTATAAACAATAATATGGATTTATAAGGATAAATATGAGAAATAAGTGCTTCAATCATACAAAATAAAAACCAACAAAATCCTTTTAAACCACGTTGAAATTAAATATAGATGTAAAACACAATTTGAAAAAACATATAGGTTAATTACGAGTACTATGTTTTCTTTTAGTTCACCGCAGACGGAGTTGCAGTCTACAGCTAGTTTATATCTTTTTTAGATACGTGCCTCAAATAGTTGCTGATTACATAGAGGAGCCGGTGGTGACGTGGCTGCTGACGGCGGTCTGCAACTCGCGCCTGCTCAAGAACCCGTACCTTGTCGCCAAGATCGTCGAAGTACTTTTCGTCATCAATTTATCCGTACCGCTCAAACTTAAAAATGTTTATGAAAGGTATGTGTGCTTAATAGTATTTTTGATCCTTTACAACTTACCGTGAACACGATACGCAGTAATCCTACGGCTTCATTAGACCGATGTCACGCAAATAATGCCGAAGAAAAATCTCCGTTTTTATCGCGAACTCGGTCTAATGAAGCTATAGGGTAAAGCAAAATTTATTACAAAGAAACGGATCTTAGAGATATTCGTATTCTTATGCATTAAACTTTAAAAAAACTTCCGCATGAAATATTAAAGTTAAGTATAGCAATTTTAAGACAAAAAATATTTAGAATTTCTTCACCTGTACATTTTATAATTATTTTTTATATGTAGAAAAAATATTAAATAACTTATATTTGTATAATTTTCAGATTCATGGACCATCCGATGTCGCAGACGTCGCTGGCGAGCGCGTTGATGCGCTTCTACACGGACATAGAGACGACCGGACAGAGCACAGAGTTCTACGACAAGTTCACCATACGCTTCCACGTCAGCATCATACTAAAGGGCATGTGGGACCGGCCCATACATAAACAGGTAAACATCGTGTGCTGTATTGGCTATGGTCTGTGTTGTCTCTGGGTGTCTTGAGTACATAGAAAGAGCAAAATATAGAAATGGCTATAGTGTATAAGGTTGAGGAACAAAAATGTCTTAACTATGTCATAGCTATGTTGTGTGTGCTCACTTTACGGTTTTAAACCATTAATACAATGTCTTAAGCTTTTGTCTGGGACGTATTAATTTATTCACCGAAAATACGCTTGGAGCGCCACAAAACTATATGATATGTCACATATATTTGGGTCATATTTCTGGACCCAAACAAACAAAATTGCATACGGAGAAAGGGACCAAAGATCTATATTACTGTCTTTGTCACTTTACATATATTTGGTATAAATGTGTCTCAGTCGCTGTCAGTATGATATATGTCATGTCTTATCTGTTTTTTTTTAATCTGTGGTGTAGTGATGGTTGACGTTACACATCGCTTATGCTTAGCCTTCGGTTTTTATCGTCAACTCGACCGATTTAACCCGAAATCTTCGTTTATATCGCGAACTCTGTCTAATATATGTAATTATTTAATTTCCAGGCAATAGTGAAGGAGTCTCGCTCCGGCCGACAGTTCGTTAAGTTCATCAACATGCTGATGAACGACACCACATTCCTACTCGACGAGTGTCTCACGGTTAATATATTTTTTTTAACAAAATAAACATTTAAAAAAGACCCATGATGGGCTCCATATTCTGCAACTCAACGATTAGCGCGTATTTTGCGTGAATAGGTAGTAAATAGTTTCATTAGACCGAGATCAACATAAAAACGGATTTAAGCCGAAACAAAATGTCCGTTTTTATCGTGAATTCGGTTAAATGAAGCCGTAGAGCAATGATTGAGCTGACTAGAGCATTAAATGTTATCATAGGTAGTAAGTAGGTAGACTTCTGAAGTATAATTTTGACCATTGACATCTGCCATTTTTGTCAGTTCACTTTTATTAAAGACTTTGATTGATGGCGAATTTGCCAGAATATTAAATTTCCTTTAATTTTTCTTATATTTAATTTAATTTACAGTATTTGAAGCGTATCCACGAGGCGCAAGAAGGCGGACCGTCGAACGAGGTGCGCGCGCGAGCGCTGGCGCAGGACGAGAGACAGTGCCGCTCATATCTCACACTCGCCAGGTAAATACACTAACCCTGCAGCTTCATTACACCGAGTTCGCGATAACAATTGAGATTTTGCTTTGGCACATATCGTTTTATCGCCAATCGGTCTAATGAGGTCGTAAGGTCAAATACTGTACATATTATTATACGCGGATTATTGAAAACTAGTTATTATTCGCGACTTCGTTTACGAAGAATTAAAAAATATATAGCCTATGTTACTCGGGGATAAAGTAGCTTCGGAAATCGGCTTGGTACATTTTGAGTTATTTCAATATCTACCAAAATACAAATCTTTCCTTTTTATAATATTAGTATAGCTTAACCAAATATACAAAACACCTCATATTGAAAAGTATACAATTAATTTTGTCTTGTCAGCGCCGTGTCATTGTTTCTCCTTTCTTGGTCAGAATTGAATAATTTTCTTGTAAATGGGCATTGCCAGGAGGCGCGGAAGTTACCCCTAGCCTAGTTCATCGAATATGCTCGAAGCTTTTGCTATATTTGTACCTTTCAATGCAGGGAGACAGTGGACATGCTGGAATACCTGACGGTGGACATCAAGGAGCCGTTCCTGCGCGCGGAGCTGGTGGACCGTCTCGCCTCCATGCTCAACTTCAACCTGCAGCAGCTCTGCGGACCTAAGTGCAAGAACCTTAAGGTACCCCTCCCACTATATTTGTTTTAAAAAATATTTTGAATTATTATGCAAAATAGATTGTTGATATAAGACTGGTATTACAAAAGTTCAGTTTTTTTCTTTTTTGGATTTTTTCCTTACAGGATATGTCAATCCCATAGTGTCTTTTAATTAGAATCTTAAAAAAATGTTTTAAAAAATTCTATTAATTGAAATACACAGAAAATTACATCCTAATGGGTCCAACAAAAAAACAAAATTGTAAGATCGAGCCAAATGGAGGTCCGTTGCTTCTGCCTACCTCTCTGGGTTACAGGCGTGAGTTATGTTGTTGTAGGTGCGTCGTCCGGAGAAGTACGGATGGGAGCCGCGCCGGCTGCTCAGCCAGCTCGTCAACATCTACCTGCACCTCGACTCGCCGCACTTCCACGCCGCGCTCGCCGCGGACGAGGTCGGGAACTAAACTTATACCTTTATTATTTAAGCTTTTTAAAAGAATTAGAGTCAAACCTGGATAAGCTAGAAACCTCTATAAGAGAGAGTCGCTCTGGTCCCTTCATAAGCGAGGAACTCTGATTAGAGAGAAACCTCTATAAGCGAGACAAATATCGCGGTCCCTTGGACTCTCGCTTATCCAGGTTCGACTGTTTATAAAAAGGTTCGACTG
>QDHC01000296.1:1247854-1272329 GCA_013186455.1 Papilio dardanus tibullus | reverse complement strand
ATTTACTACTGTTCGGACTCGTTTAAGACTAAACCTACGCACTAGGGTAGTAATTTAGTAACTAAACGTGTCCGAACCGCAACATTTTAGTAGAATAGATTAGTAAATCCTTTGTTCGGACACTTGACACTTGCTGCATGAGTAAAATACTATCCTAGTGTGTACAAGGCTTTACGAGCCAAATGGAGGTATATTGTCTCTGCCTACTTCTTAACATTACGGGCGTGATAATGTTGTTTTTGAATGAATTTTGATGTATTCGCACAGAGATCATTCCGCAAGGAGTTGTTCGAGGAGGCGGCGGTGCGGCTCGCCAAGTCCTGCATCAAGACTCCCAACGAGATCGAGCGCTTCAAGGCACTCGCTGACAATGCATATCAAATTGCTGGTCAGTTGTCAGCCTTTCTATTCAATTTTGTTCATTTACACTTCCTATATGTTATATTTAAGACTAGCTGTTGCTGTCGACTTTGTCCGTGGGAAATTAAAAAATATTGCCTATAGTACTCGGGAATAATGTAGTCTGGCCCTACAGCTTTACACCGCAATTTTCCTTCGGCGTAATACCGTTTTTATCGCGAAATCAGTCTAATGAAGCCATAGGGTGACGACAAAATAATTTTTGAAACAGTTTTTTACTTATCTTCCAAATACAAAGTTTCTCTCTTTATAATATTAGTCAAGATTTAGGACAAATATGAATGACAAATTGTAAAGTAACTTGAAAAGTTACAATTACATTGTCTTGTTTATTACATTACGCAAAAATCTATATTTGAGTTTAAAAAAATGTCTACTTACTCTAATCCAATTATTTAAAAACAACAAATCTAATGTATGTGATGTATTGCTAGTATCAAACCAACAAAAGAGCGACGAGTACGCGGACGCGCCGGAGGAGTACCGCGACCCGCTCATGGACACCCTCATGACCGACCCCGTCGTCCTGCCCTCCGGCAAGGTCAGTATATACATCTCTCGATATAGGGTCTATTTAAATATTACGTAACCCCTACTGGGGGTCATTTATTTGCTTAATTTTGATGACATAGGCAGTTGGGGGGGTCCAATTATGTTATGATGTTCATGAAACAATAAACTGTAAATACTAATCTGTACGTCAACTTGGTAGGGGGGAATGTATACCAATGTTTTCATATGTGGGGGGGGGGGAACTTTGTTTACTTTTTGTTATGTACCCGCAATAAGAAAATATAATTTGTTCTGTACGCCGCTAACTGCGGTACTTTGTGCAGTAATAAGTAAGTCTCATCAAAGCCGTTTTTTAATTCACACCCCTATATAACATTTTTAATGACAAAGAGTAAGGGGTCTAACATTGTAAGTCATCTGCTTGCGTGATAAACGACCCCTACATATAAACATCGTCTCATACTGGGGTAAACTTCGGAATGTTTACGTTCATAGCATTATAACGTTTTTGATTAAAATATCTTTATTTAACGTGGTTCATTTGATGTTTGTGTGCAGGTGATGGACAGGTCGGTGATCTTGCGGCATCTTCTGAACAGCGCCACGGATCCTTTCAACAGGCAACCGCTCACCGAGGACCAGTTGCGTCCAGGTAACAAGATAATTCGTTATCTATTTATTTACATCTAGGCTTCATTACACCAAGGTCGCGATAAAAGCAAACTCACATCGATGCAAAATCTGTTTTTATCGCGAAATCTGTCTAATGAAGCCGGGGAATTAGGGTCTTTCCTTTAGGCGGTGCGTCGTCTCTATTTATAATAATTAAATTACTCTTGTTAATCTTATTTCTACTATAAATGTGAAAGTATGAATGGATAATATATTAACAGGTAACTTTTAAACGGTGAAAAGTATCAAATTTTGGATACTTTTTCAAAGACACTACTAATTTGGAATAACGTTTAAGCTACAGCAAGATGTTTTTCTAATTCCTCGCACTAGTTTACTTATAATAGCGAATTTAATCGATAAAAATAGTGCAGTCTAAAGGTTGTACAACTTTCACCTTTGACTCCAGATTGTTTAGATGAAAGGTTATAAGTTATCTCGTCAATAACGATGTTAATTAACATTTTCATTTCAACCGTTTGATTTTATTATTAACCAAATATCTTACAATTAAAACTTTTTGGAATACAGTCCAACTTGAATAAGCGAGTCCAAGGAACCGTGATATTTGTCTCGCGTCTCTCGCTTTCTGTCTAATCCGAATTTCTTGCTTATGGAGGTAGCTCCTCGGGACCAGAGAATGACTCGATAATCCAGATTTGACTGTATTGGGTTTTTGAATAGTTTAAAAGTTATGTGTATTTGTTACAGCTTCAGAGTTGAAGGAGAAGATAATTCAATGGCAACGCGAGAAGAAATTGTCGTAAGTGTTCATAGTGTTCACTCCTAATGTAATGTATATAAAGTAATACATAAAGACTAGACGTGGGAGAGTCCAGCAATGAGGACTATTGTCCTTATATATTATTGTGAGATTATTGTAAGCAAGTTATTCTAGTGGCAGTTAAGACGAGGCCGGAACTGGTTTCAGCACAAACATTAAAAGGGGGCAAAGTATTAAACGTGTCAAAATCATCAAGTATATAGAACAAGAATACTTTGAGTATGTTCATAAATATTTTATTCTGAACGTAACCAGTTTTCTTTTAGAGGAAACTTATACCATTTAATGAACACATCTTTATATTTTAATCAGATATTTTTCATAGGCCATAATTGTTTAAGACAACTTTATTATCCAGTCCGTATGTTAGATGTAATATTTTTATGGTAATTTTTCAATTGTAGTAAATCCACATTTATGAAAATACTATCCATATCTACAATATTTTAAAAGAAGAAGCCCAATGTTTATATTTGTTCACTTTTTTGATCGACAAATTTTTGGTATCGTATCTAAGAATGTTTACTGATAAAAATATTAAATGACACGAAATATGCCTACAATAGCATTCAAAGTTAATATAACTTTATTTTGCTTTGTATAAAGCATAATTGACTTCGAGGGCATATATTTTAGGCCTAACTGTGGAGTAAATAAGAATTGGAGAGGCTGCTGATTCAACTTGTAATATAACCTTAACATATTAGATATAAAAAATATATGCATTTTTACATAGATATGTGAATCAAATAATTAGACCAGTTAGTTAACAAATTATTTTTAAATACCAACTTAGTATGGAATGTTAGTTTTTGTTTATTTAAAAAATATTTGAATTAGTACTAATATGTTTGAATAATAAAATGTCGATTACAATTAACTAATTACAATTAATTTTGTTCCTTTAGTTAATTTAGTGAAATGGATCTTTACACATTTTAGATAATATTTCTATATAAATAAATTTGTGTTGATCACTGCCAAGTCATTCAATTAATAGGGCATTCCTGCGTCAAAACAATTTTTATCAAATTGTGGTCTCAATTGTACGATAATATTATTTGTATTTATCTTTGTATCTACAATTATTATATGATAAAGGTATCTTATGTTAATTCAGTAAAATGTAATAAATGTGAAATTATTGTTTTATTTACATACTTCTATCATTACCCGTTCAGAGAGACAACAAAATAAAAATCTTTTAAATATATCAAATACAATATAATTTTCAAACTATATTAAAATTTTAGTATATAACTTATTGTCAATTTTTTATTATACAACAGTAACATCTCCAATAAAGAAATAAAAGCAAACATATTGTCATAAAAGTCATGATTTCGTCATTATTTCGAGAAAAGTTTTACTAAAAAGAGGTAGACATGAGATTACAATATGAGATTTGAGTATGACATTTCATGATTATAACATAAATAACAAGTGATATGGAAAAACTAATAAATGCACACATAGCTGTTTACTAAATAGGAAATAGTATTTAAATCAAAACATTTTGAGATGATCGTTTTTAGAATTTAAAAAATATATATTACCATCGAGCCTGGATAAGGAAGAGTCCAAGGGACAGCGATATTAATCTCGCTTATAGAGGTTTCCATCTAATTCGTGTATCTCGCTTATTGAGGTAGCTCGTCGGGACCATACAATGACTTCTCTTATAGAGGTTTCTTGCCTATCCAGGTTAGACTGTATATCTACATTGAAATAAATCTACTCACAAATTAAACTAACTTCTGTACCTTTGTTACAATTTTATTTCATTTATAACTTTTGTTTTAGAAAAAAATACGATATTCTTCTATTTTACGAAATATCAATGTCGACATAGTTTCCACTGACATATCTTAAAACAGCTCACATTCAGATAAAATAAAAAAAACTCAATAGAACATAATAAAAGATTACAATACATTCGACTCTAAACTATTTATCATAACTAAAGACTTGTCTTATCAACAACCATCTTAGTATTCAAACAGCATCCTGTTCAACATTTCTTAGTAGTCTAAAGATGTTAAAAATAGCTATTCAAAATCGTACAAATAAAAATAAAATGAAGTGACTCAAAGACAACCTAAATAATGGTCATTAACATGCTTTGTAAACTAGTTGTGATTTATATAGAGTGGGCAGTTTTAATATAATGTAATGTTTGTATGTAATTAAATAAGTATTAATAATTTATTGTAAGATAAATATGTTTGTATTATAATTGAATACATATTGACAAACATTCAAATTTAGCTGCCTTGAAAATATAGGAATTGTAATACATTATCAACAAAATAAAATAGGATTGAAGTATTTGTAAAGAAATAAAATTAACATTCATATATTTACAGAAGAAATACATTTATTTATAATGTAAATATGTTAATTATTTACAACTTGTGACCATTTACTTCTAGAGACAGAGTTTTTATAGTAAACATTTTTGGTCCAACATTGTTTATTCTTATTTTTGAAGCAATATTCTATATTAAAAGCCTTCAGTGTAATTAAGAACATAGTAGCCACATCTTATACTAATTTACTGTTAAATATTCTAAAATAAACTACATAATATTCCAAAGCATGTAAATTGCTATGAAATGATAACTTTGTAGACAGTCTATATGCATTGTTTATGTTGTAAGCTCAATAAGTACACAATTAACATTTAATTATTTTACTGTCTCAATAAAAATGGTAATCTAACAGCAAATAAACAAGAAATTATATACAACATACCAAAATAGAAATTTAATCTTGCCGTCTGCCGCGGTACATACTTCATAGTGTCCAAACTTCTGAACCTCCTCTCAATGTCAAATGCTCGAGGTAAAGTCAACATTGGCAGCAAGAACCAAAGGGAACACCTCACAGATGCAACCACAAACATTATGTACGGTGTAAACAATAAAAATGCATACAGTAAATATGAGGCTGTTTTACCTATTAGAATAGCCAATGTCACTATTTCAGCCTTACTGTCTATTTCTAGGTCTCTAGTATTGTTACTATGGAGTATGGCTTCAGTGTTGAGAGCGAGGGGTATAGCATAGTAAATAATTGGCCAGTCCACTCTTCCTGTCTGTGCCAAAAATGAAAACACAACAGCCACCGGTCCAAATATGACTAGAACCACAATATCACCCAGAGCTATATATTTTAGGCCTATTCCACCAGTGTAAAGAAACGAAGATGACAAGCCACCGAAATACACTAATGCCAGATGTTCCATTCTGGCAGGTGACAAGATCACTAGAAGTAAGAAGCATGCACAACCTGCCATGTACAGTATAGCTCCCAATGAGACCACTTCATCAATACTCAGTATGCGGTCAACGAGAGTTCTATCATCGGATTTGCGGTTGTCGATACCTTTGACGAAATCAAAGTATGTGTTCACAACATTGCCGGCGCCGTGCACGGGGACAACCGTACAAAGGGTCAGAAGTAACGTTACCCAGCTGAATCCACTCTCTCCTGGCAGTCGGTAAGATAGCGCGGCTCCTAATAACGTAGGTAGCAAGCTTCCACTCAAAGACCACGGCCGCAATGCCAAAACGTATGTTCTCACTTTCATTAGCGGATTTCTTACAGATGATACTTCTTCATTCGGTGGCTGGAGAAGATTACCTTCCGCCGCGGTAATATCATCATCGGACTTCTTGTTTGTTTTCATCGTAATAGATCCCCAAGTCAGCAAAAATATATAACCTCCAAATTAAGCTTAGTCTTTGAAAAACCACGAAAGACTGATGAAATATTACTTAATTCATTATGTGGTCCACATTAACACCAGAAATGTTAACCACAACCGTTATTACTTAGATTACTTCAATAAATTAAATGATATGAAACGTATAACGTACACAAACATCTAAACTGGTTTTCCGAATCGTTTTACAATCTCATTAGAAGAAAACAAAGTAGTGTTATAGTTAATTGTTACTAGGTCGTAAATAATAGATATCCCAAATTCAGAGTGATTTTTGTACAGTCGTACACGGCCACTATCTACTAAAAAAGAATCTTTGATAATGTGATGATAATGTAAAACGTCATTATTGTCTTGTCAAATGTTGAATGTTGTCAAATGTCAATGTCATATAGGTATGTGCTTCTTTGCTTCTTAGGGTTTAGTCTTTGGTACAATCGACAATCGAATAAATTCGTAAAGTATTGACAAAGTAATTCGGTTTATGCGATTGCTTTTCTGTATCTTTTGTTGTGCTGTTTCAACATGAATTTATAGATTATAAATATTACTTACAACTGTAGAAGTAGGAAAATAAGATATTTCTTTGTCCATGCATATGATACAAGATCATTTTCATTTTTTCTTTCAAATTATAGAAGAAACGGAAAGAAAATTGATAAATTTACTTTTTGGGTCAAAATCATATCGCGTACATTTTATTCAACTGTAATTTAAACAGTTCTTTCATTTCATGGAAATTCATACGTGCATACCCGACAAGTGTTGAAATAAACATTAATCCCGCCTGCTTAAGTCGATTATAATAATTTTATCGATACATCGGATTGGACACGGAAACGGGACATCCTTGCCCTGAAATTGAAAGATGGGCTAATTTCAAAATTAAAAAACAAATTCCATATTTTTTTCGTGAACAAAGTGATTCTTTGTCCTCAAACAGGTAAATGAATTAAGATACTTATTAGAAATATCTGTAAAATTATACTGTAAAGTAATAAAATATGTGTAATTTTTAGGTTTAACACATTTTAGGTTATATTATACGAATACTTTTGTGACAAATCAGTTAAGGACATGGTTTTCTATCATATGTGCATACATTTTATACAAAAATAGCATCAACAGTTATGTAATACAATCAAATAAAATGAATACAGGCATAAGATATAAATCATTAAAATTGGGTTACTAAGTTGCAGTTCATACAAACATACCGAAGTGGAAGGGTACATAAAACAATTATATTTTCAATAGAAATCTTTATTAAATAATAATTATATAATGACAATTGATAAAATTGTTTTAAGAGGCTTTATGTTAGGTCTCATGAAGCTATATACATAGTTGAATTGTTGTGAAAAGAATTTATTCAGATTCCAAAACTGCAATAGCTGCACCTTTGGCAGCATCTCCTCCTGATGTAAATTCTAATGGTAGACTATAGAAATGTTCTACTGCTCTTTGCAATACAGCATTCCTAGACAAACCCGAGCCATTGCCAACAATCCTTTTAATGTTTGCATTTTGTAATATTCTCTTCGGCATCATTATATGTAAATTGTCTATAATACTATCACATAAAGATTTAAACACACAGCCCAATTGAATATTGGAAAGATCAATATTTTCAACAGCCGCTTTGGAAGCAGGTGCATGTCTTTCTCCCAGCAAATGTGGGCAAATTCTCATAGCAGATGTTGTCGGCGCTTCTAAGCCACTAGTAATAAGTTTTTCCCAAACTTTGGACTGTGGAATAGGAAATCCGAATTCGAGCATCCACTGCTGAAGCATTTTAACAAATGTTGCCAGTACATTGCCTCCATTTAATGATGCTGCTACTAGCAAATAAGTATTGTTAAAATATGGCAAGTGTTCAACAGTCTTGCATCCAACATCTTGAATACCATTAACAATGAAAGCCAGTTGAGCAGAAGTTGATATATTCAACACTGCATCCTCTCTGTTTTCCAATGTTGCAATGATTGAACATTGTAGATCTCCAAGTGCAGCACCAACTGGTGTTCCCTCTGGAATACCGTTCCAGGATTCACTCAGTACCCCTGCGATTACACCACTTTTAACAACTTTAGGCAAAAGATTTGTAGGAAAGTTAATTGAATTCAGAATATCATGATTCCATTCATTTTTTTCTGTATTAAAGTAACCCCAACTGGCTGCATTCTGATCAGACATGACTGGATTTTTCAAGTCACAGAGCATAGCCACTACAAAATCTTGAACTGTCGCTGAATAGGTAAAGCTCTTCAGTTTCTCTGGCTTATTATGTAGCATCCATAATAAAGTTGCACAGCCATATCCAGAACAGCAGTTTAAGTGTGAATCTGGTTTTGGTAATGATTCTAGAAACTCTGGTTTGCATCTGGTATCTTGCCATGTATACAAAGCGGACATCTTTTCCCTTGTAGCTTCATATCGCATTACTACTCCTTCCTTTTCTACTTTTTCCCACGCCCTGGAAAGTAAACAAACACACCAAATATAATAAAATATGAAACACGCTAATTGAAAATCGAACCTGTATTGCAAGTCAGACAGTTACTACTAATAAGCTACTAATCCTTATTTCATGTAGGTTAAAATGTAGTACAATTTACTCAAAAGACATGAAAAGAATAACAATCATTTAAGATATAATAGTAACTTTGTATTAAAGAAATATTACGAAATATTGTTTACAATAAGTACTGAATCTATTTGTAGCATTTCTTAGAACATTAAGAGGAAGGATAACATAGATCATATCTGGTATGTTTACCCGTTATTCCACAAGACGACTCCGTGCATCTGACCGCAGACGCCAATTCTCGTGACATGTCGTAGAACATCTCTCGGAAGCCGGGACACGCAGTAATGAACGGCCGACACTATTTTAGGAACATCCTGCTTGTTCCCTTCTATGCCTTGATCGCTCGGTATATTCGCTGCGGTGTCCTTACTTTGTTTTGCGACTATTTCTCTTGTTTTTGGATCGTAGACGCACACCTTCACTGATGTCGTGCCAATGTCCATGCCAAGAACATATTTTTTATCTGACATATTTATTTGGTGGTTTAATATGATTACTGTAGTGGAATTATGAAGCGTCGCAATGCTGTACTTTGGTGCGATACGCTTGATCGCGGGAACTAAATGTTGAACGATTAGCGACACGTTCGTTACGCACTGGGTCCGAGACCGAATGCCGCGTCTGGCGTTCCTGCGCCGCGTCGCGACGCCTCACGTTACATAAAGTCTGTGTATATGACATAGATCACGAAGTAGCTAATTTTTTTATCGCCCACTACAGTGCTTCAACCTACCGTTAATTAAAACCAATAAATAAATTCTGATATGTTATCATGATAAGAGTTTATATTGTTTTCATTTATACGGTGCATATTGTTATCGGAATTGATGAAACAAGATAATCCTTCATCATATAAGACAGGTGATGGATGCAAAAGATTTAACGGGCTGTCGTGTAAAACTTGTGCTACCTCATCCAGTTTGTTAATGAAATGCCTTGCCAAGCTCCATTTGTTGTAATAATATATTTATATTAACGTTTATTTGTTATCCTTATTCATGAAATTAGACACAAACATTGTGCAACCATCATCGTTGTGTTTCATATTGCCTCTTCTGACATTTCTAAATAAATAATGACTTTTTGTTTACGTGCTCTTTCAAAAATACTAATTCTGCGTCCAATTTTTTGTCAACATTATTTTATATTTTTCAACACTTGTCTACTATTGTCGCTTGCACTAAAATTTTGCTCATTTAGTTTATTTTTGGACTCGGACTTACTAAAACATCTGTTGAAGAAATTTTAAGAATAATAACAAATAGACGCTCACGACCCTCAGTTACCACTTACAACGATGTGCGTCATGTTTTGTTTATTTTGATGACCACTTTATAATAGAATACAATATTTAATTCACGTGATTGCTGATTGAATGAAAACAAACAACATGTCTTTGAGTTTGCCTGTAACTTAATTTTATAACCACAGTCAAAATCCTTTTATTTTTGTTGCATTGATTTGACCTCCCACGAGGATAACGATGTACGTGTGAGCTACATGTGCTGTGATAATTGTATAATGGGATCAGGCACGAAAATCCACCCTAAAGTTATCGCGATATTTTGTTGTGCAATAAAAATGTTGCAATTTATTTTTATGCTCTCTGTCTCAATCTTAAGAGTCAAAATTGGTAATGATCTAATTACTTTTAACTAACTAGTAACACATACTAAAATATATTGACTAAAGTTTGTCTCTGTTAGTTAAACTGGATCGTATCTTATATCTCAAGTTTAGTCGAAGATATCAAGATTATGTATGACATGCTTTATCGATTGTAATTCCATTTTAATCAGCAATATCAACGCTCCAATGAATAAGTGCCAAGAATTTGTGCATTATGTTCTGTGATGATTACGATTAATTTGTTTCTGTCAGGTTTTTACTATCGTATAACACTTATAGTAATCGCCAGACATTTCCATCATCGAATTTAAACAATTACTGCAGGATGTTACTGAGGTAATTAATTTTAAATTATGTCAATATTATTTTCTAGAGATGATGAGTTATCGTATCGCGTGCTGCAGTCGCGTGATCCAGTAGGCGTCAGTCGACAGTCGAGGATACACTGTTCTTATGACTCGTGGTCACGTTATGTGTTTATTTATATAAAAAACAGTATTCTACTATCTTCCATACTACACTATACCTACTACAGATACTATTATTTTTATTTGATTCATGTAAGTGTTTGAAAGGGACTGAAGCCTGTACTTCAGTTCTAAGATAATAACCAGTAAAAGATATACTCATATCAATATGACCAGCATTAAAAGGGGTAGAATATTAAAGGATTGTTTTCATGAGTTCATGAACAGAGGCGATTTTCTATTTTTTTGTGGTGCGTGGCTAGCAACACCTTTAATTTAAACTAGACAGAAGCAAACCGATATTTATTTTGTTTCTAATATTCTGTTCTAAGTATTCTCGGCTACTTGTATATGTTAAGACAATAAAATTAATTTATTATAAGCATATGCCGCTAATAGCGTTTGGTTTCGAATTGCTATCGGTGTATTTGTGGAGTACTTATATAAATAAAATGTGTTTAAAGTTTTACTGTTATCAGACCAATGTATATTCGAAGAACAATAAAACAAATATAAAATCCGTACAGAAATTCACGCGCAAATTAAGATAATAACAAAAGTATACAAAGTCGTGACATTGAGAAGTTAATTTATTCATGCTCTCTGTTATGAGTCTTTTTTTTCTAATTTAAATGTATTACATGTTATTTCAGGTCAGTTATTTCTTTTTTAAGTAAACTATTTGATTTCAGATAATGGGTAAAAAAAGAAAAGGCGAGATCATTAATACGGACAGTATTGATACAAATAAGGTGAAAAAGAGCAAAAAATCTAAAGTCGTAATCGCTGAAGATGTTGATGATGATTTAAATCAAAACAGTGAAATTGTCGAACAGTGTAGCATTAATAAAAAAAGAAAAAAGAATAAGAATATAATTCCAGTTGATGTTGCTGAAAATATAAAAGAAGATAGTGAAACGGTTGTACAGTCAGTTGGTAAGAAAAAAAGAAAAGATAAAAAAAATAAAGACGAAATTGCAGAAGACGTTGTTGAAAATCTCAGCAGTAAAATAAGTTTACAAGATGATGGTCATAAAAAAAGAAAAGGCAAAGAAATTAAAGATAAATATAATGTTAAAAATTTAAATGAGTTCAATGAAAGTGCTGTACAGTCAACTAATAATTTTAAAGTGATAAGTAATAGCAAAACACCGAAAAAAATTGTATTCGTTGACGATGAACCGCAGGAAGTTTCAGTAACGGCCAACGCTAAAACCACGAAAAGTAAACCCGTCAAGAGAACCCAAGAACACAATAATGATATATTAAGAGAAGAGGATGTAAAAGATGAAGATATTGATAAGTTTTGTGATGAATTGGGTGAAGAAGACAATCAACAATATGAAAATTGGGTGCAATTAATAGAAGGTAGTTTAAGTTCCAATAAAAAGAAACCAAAATAAAATTTTGTTCGTATTTCAAGTGTAACCGAGTCCTCAATATGTTAAGGGTTCGGCATGCGAATATTTGTTCGAATTAAAGTAGAAATTATTAAAAACAGTTAACAATAAATTATATTAGAATCATTAAAAAACAATTATAAACCGTTTTATCCAGGCAATATTATATTAGGAGTGAAGTATGGCATGTAATAAGGAGAGCTTTAAGTATGAATGTGGAGGGTTACACCGGTAGAGGTAGACCTAGGAAGAGTGATGATCTTTCATTTATGACTCTCCTATCTAAGAGATGGATGGATAGCGTGAAAGGTGATATGGTAAACAAGAGTTCGGCGTCTGGGGTGACGGAAGTACGATTAACGTGGAGGATAAAAACCCGTCGCGACGATCCTACGGGAGTAGGATAAAGACGGGGAGATGATTATATAAAGGTCGGCTAGTCTACGATGCTATAGTTAATGATTAATGGCTTGTTCCGTTAAAACGATCACTGCAAATGTAATGGTATTCCTAAAATAACTTGGGTCAGAACCAAGTTTCAGATATTGAATTATTTATACCTAAGTAGTTAGTAGTAATACTCTATTAATTATTGGATGGATAGACAGAACTAAAACATATCTAAGAAATAAATAAATTCGTAAGATATTAATACGAAACAAAAAAACATATAGACGAAATTCCTCCTTATGGAAGTCGGTTAAAAACTCGAAACTTGCAACACTGAAAAAAAAACGTTGACACTGACATATTATTGTTTTTCTCGGTTTTGACAAGTGAATAAAATGTCACTGAAGAGAAGCACGTGTTTTATTAAATAGTTATTTTTATATTTTATTTTTTTATTAGAAGATCCTAGAGTGTTAGTTTAACTATGACAAGATTTGCAAGAGCGAAAGGCTCCAAGTCTTCAAATCTAAAAGCTCCAGAGGATAGTACGCCATGGGACGTTATGAAGGAGCAGATTGTACAATCGAAAAAAGAATCCGAGGAAGCAAAACATAGAAAAGAGGTGAGTGCAGTTAAATAACGCACGAGAGCTATTTTAATTTGCGATAACCTAAATTTTAAACCCCGTGTTTATATGTTACAGGCTGAACAAAAGCGAATAGATAACTATTCGAATTTTCTCAAAGAACAGAAAGTACAAAAGCGAAAAGCGACTTGGTGTGACTTTCCTGAAGCAGAGTCTAAAAAAAAACCCGAAGTCAACAAAAGTGAACACAATGAAAAGTCGCATAAAAAGAAAAATAAGAAAAAAGGGAAGATATCTGAAGGAACACAGATCCAGTCAAATAATGAAACCCCAGAACTAACCAATGATACCGAACAAGTGAATGTTTCAGTAAAACAAAACAAAAAGAAGAAGAAAAATAAGGAATCAGTTAAAGACAGTAATAATGAGATTGAAAACCAAGTTGTTGAATCAGTTGAAAAAGTGGAAATAAGTAACACTCCAAAATTACAAAATGGTGATATATCTAAGAAGAAGAAAAAGAAGAAGCCAAAGAAGTCTCAAAACAATGCTGTTGATAATGAAAACAAGGAACAAGAAACTCCTAAAACTGATGCTGACCAAGGCTCTGAAGGTAACAAAAATAAAAACAATAACACACAGACTAAAAAGAAGAAAAACAGAAATCAAAAACCTACCCGCAGGAAAGACATAAATGACAAAAGCTTCCAATTAATAGTTAACGGTAAAGAAATTGAATTGATCAGATTTGATGGCTTCCCAGTCATGAAGAAAGATGCAGAAAGACTTGCAGAGTTAAAAAACAGTATGATTAAGAAAGGTATACCTAAAAGTGAGGTACAAAGGACAATGAAATTGGAAAGGAGACGAGCCGAGAAAGCTTTAGCGAGAATGAAACGGGAGGTTTGCTACAATTGTAGGAAAGGTGGTCACAATCTTTCCGATTGTCCCGAACTCAAGTCTAAAATACCAGGAGTGGATAGTGCTGAAGGAGTCTGCTTCAAATGTGGCTCAACCGAGCATAGACAGTTTGAATGCAAAGTGCAGAGAGATAAGGAGTTCAGATTCGCTACTTGTTTTATTTGTAGAGAAGCTGTAAGTACTAATAGTAAAACTATATTTTACAATTTAAGTATAAATATTGTCAAAAAGGTCAGTTTTAATGAAAATTTTTGATGGAAAATGACTTTTGCTACAGAAGTACCAAAATTGATAAAACCTTTTATTTCAAAGTTTTAAACGAAATAGAAATTAATTTGTTTTGTACTTTTTTTCAGGGTCACATCGCTCGGCAATGTCCAGATAATCCAAAAGGATTGTATCCTAATGGTGGTTGTTGCAAACTTTGTGGTGATGTCACTCACTTGAAGAAGGATTGTCCTACTGTAAGTAACACATCTAGTAGTAGTGCTATGTTTCCGCAAGTCAACGACTGGCGCGTATTTTGCGTGAATTTAAACACATCTATACTAATATTATAAAGAGGAAATATATTTTTTGTATGTATTGATATAACTTTAAAATTACCGAACCAATTTTAAATATACTTTTACCATTAGAAAGCTACATGATCCTCGTGTCTCTGTCTCTCCCTACCGCTGATCCCATCTGGTGGTGGGGTCGGCTTTCTTAATAAATTGTCTCCACTTGGCTCGATTGTCTACATGTTCATCTGAGACTTGGCACTCACTCATGTCCTTCAGCACTACGTCTTTCCTCCTTGTTTTTGGTCTGCATGATCCTCGAGTAACATAAGCTGTATTTTTTAATACCCAGAGAAAGTAGTTGTGAATAACAGTTAGTTAGTTATTTTATAAATGTTCTCTATTTTTTTTAGATGAATGAGAAAAAAGAAGAAACTTCAATAAAACTGCAAACATTGGGTGCTAGCGACAACCTGGAAGATATAAGTCAGAAAACTGTTAATGTTACAGAGGGTACAATGAAAAAACCCAAGAAAATTAAATTTTAATATTTTAATATGATTTTTTAAATAAATATTGTAATGGAAACAATTTTGCTTATAAACTATATCAATGTCTTTTGAAATTTAGGCCCTTTCGTTCAAAAATTAAAAAAAATTGTTAGGCTTATTGATGTACGAAAGGGCTTACGGTCGAACGTACAAAAGCTACTCAAATTTAAGCGTCGCTTAAAATCTTAAGTGCCTTCTAAATTAAACAAGATCGCCATAGAATTTGGAGTTTAAGCCTGGACATAACATGTAAGACGCTCTTAAATATTTGAGGGGATTTTGAGAATTCGGCAGTAAGTTATTTCTAATCTATATAGCGTCAAGGCTTTCTTTTAGTTGTTCTAAGCACTCTGCAGCGATTTGTCCAGTGATTCCTTCAGGACTCTGAAGGTCCTCCCGGCTGAGGATCCTTGCAGCATCAGCGAGACATTGTATGGGCTCTTGCAATCGCTCTTTTAACTTCTCCTTTGTTATAAGACCAATGCTGTATTCGTTCCTTGCTAGATACATTAATGGTGCGTGTAGTTCATAGAATATCATACCTGGGGGACAAAAATATGCAAAAAGAATTACAGTTTGTATGATGAGTTTGATATAGCATTCTTGATTTTTATCAAACTGAAGGGGAGTCAGATGATAAGCTTTGCTTTTTCTCCTTTTTCTTAATACTTATAATCCTAAAATAGTGTCTAAAACTCTTATCAGTAGGTAACATTAAATTTGACTTTATAACTGTTTTCAATCTATTTCTTCAAAAATCGTTTAAGTTTTTCGGAAATATAAAATACAATGTTTTATGGCTACTGGAAGGAGCTTATTGTTTATACCATTTGTACGATAAACCTCATGTTACCTCTCATCCGACTGTCTCCTGGTGTGATCACATCTAAGGTCTTAAGCAGCAGTCTACAGTAGTCAGCTTTACGTTCTAACATGAGATCTAGTAGTTCATCGATGTCGTATCCCGCCACGCGGCCGTACAGCTGCGCTAGTGTATACTTGATGGATAAGAGGATCGAATGACGCGGATGGAAGACCGATTTGTACTGAAAATAAAAAGAAGTAATTAATTGGCTATACCTATAATGTATTGCGTGACATTTAAACATCGTCTTTTAGAACGAAACATCTGGGTTTCGTAGAGCGTTGTCTCTATCATACATTGTGCGACAGAGATCGTGCTCTACAAAGCGATATAATCGGTTTTTCTAAAGGTCTTAGTGCTTTCTGATCGCCTATTACCGACTCACTATAGCACACAAGTTAGGGTATTCAAAAATCTAATATGAATATCATACTTTATTGATGGTAGCCTCCCTCTGTTCAATGGCCTGTGGTCCGGGCTGTAAGGCGTCCAGCTGATCGACCTCTGATTGTACAACAGATAACATCTTGCGCATCGCGCTGCCAGATGTCTTGAAACCGCAAGTCTTCTCTGTACAAAGCCATTGCGCGTCATTGTCTGGAAAATAGACCGAGTATACTACTATTGTATCAACGGAACTCATAGTACAGTGTGTAGTATTATATAGACGATAGATGTGTTAAAAAGTGTAGACTTTTAATCAACTTGAAATTGTATAGAAAATATTGTACTACCCGTTTCATCATAATTGTGTGTTTAAAATAGTTAACGCTTACCTAAAGGGTTCGTTGATAATATAACTCCATTATCACATTTGTTACATTTAACAGTACTGAGATGTGTGCCCAACTCCGTCGGGTCGGAGCAGCGAGGGCAATCGCAGTTGAAGAACTTGGACTCTAGGAGATATTCTCGTCGCACGATTGTGCACGAGAGGGCGTGCGTGTAGCAGAGGTGTAAAGGTTCATTCTTCTTTATAGGAATCGCAGCTCGTACTTCTACCCTGGAATATAATTATATACAAGTATGTAAATCTACAGCACAGGTTTGGCCATTGTGGCAATCGATAGGGGAGGCCTGCGTTCAACAGTGGATGATGATAGATTGATGTGATGATGATAAATAATTGTATTTTCGGTAACAACAGCTATAAACATAGACAATAGAATAATTTTGAGCGCGTGACAGATTTTTTATTTATTTATGGGCATAGATATTGCGAAAGCAATTTCTAAGGCAAGTCGATTTGCTCTCAATATCCCCAGACAAAATTGTTTTATTAGTTAACGTTATAGGTCGGGTTAAAATTAGATAATTAAAACAAAAGACAATCCGTTCGCGACAGAATATTGGCAGCTTTCCATTGCCAATATTTTGTAAGTAAAAACTATTCAAATATATGACACTATATTTTAATATTTATTGGATGAGATTAGAATGGTAAAAACTAATTTCAAAAAGGTTTTAACTGGATTTCACATCTGTACCATAGTTAATCGACTAGAAAAAATAATCGCTTAGTTAAATGACATGTTTTTTTTTAACACAAGTTGTTATTTTTAATACATAATAGTTAAACGATTTACTTGTAATTATTATGTATGATAGTATGCACGATGTTGGGGACGCAGCTGTGTGCTGCGATGGCCAGGCGCGGGTACACCGCACGTATACTGTACCCACCTCGGCAAGGTATTTCCACTGCGTTTACCTATATAAATACAGTTTAATTAAAAATAAAGAAGCCATTAAAGGCCTCTGGGTGAGACAGAATATTAAAATTCGTAATTCATATACGTTAAAATGACGCACCTCGAGTATACCGCATGCTTTCTGCACCAATTCTTTACTGAAGCGGTCTCCCAGCTTGCAATGATCAACCAAGAAGTCCACAATGTTGACCTGGTCCACCGGCCACGTGGGCCGTTGCTGACGTGCCTCTGAATGTACCTCCATCATATCCAACTCCTGCCGCCAACGATCTGGGTCCTTCTCTTTTGCTAGAAGTAATCTGATAAGACAGGTTAATATGTTTTTTAATTCTCTACTGTAACAAAAAACATCTGGACAGCTTTAAAAGAAACAATAGAACGCTCAAGCACAAAGAGGGATAGACAGATTATTTGTAATTTTATTACTTACCCGGCGCATTAGTTGGTAATTTTTAGTTGGGACATTGGTCATAAGTATACTCCAGCTAGTAAGTCTAGTTACCTCAAAGGTGTGATGCAGTCAAGTTGTGGGGCGCTAACTGTCCAGTCAGACACTGGCTGAAAGCGCACCTTCGCCGACCTAAAGACTTCACACTCAGCGACATGATGCGGCGCTCGCTCACATTGCAATCCGCACACCGGCCAGCCACACCGAGAGCACAAAGTATTCTCCACAGGACAGTAGCAACCGAGGCATAATGGAGGTGTATCTGTTGACAGTTGGGCCTAGTTACCTATACGAAGCTTTGGTGCAAGATAAAATTAGGGGCGCTCTTTTCAGTAATCGTCACGAAAGCACCGACTTGCCTGCTTTGGGCCCAACAGCGAACGGTACATCCTTAAATATTAGTTCAGCACCGTCTAAGTCTTTTTTAGCAACTAAATATCGACCGAATTTGTCGTCTCGTAGCACGTCATAATGTTTAGCGTCCATCGTTATAAATTGGATTAATGAGTCCGCTTCGACTGACGGCTGAAGATTGAAGCGATGCTCTTTGGCGTGCAACCAGAAGCGGCTAAAATAAACCCGTTACTAATCTACAATTGGAACGTTTGAAATTTCGAATACATAGAAGAACTTATACTATACATGGTACAAACGCGTACGGGTGAATGATCTTCAATTTTCTATTTATTTATAAGTAGTTTCTAATTATAGTTTGATTTTTTACAATATTTTCACCAATTACATGGTGAATGGTTCAGGCTTACCTAAACAGAGAAACAAGTACTGAGAGATATGGTACATTGGTCTGAAAAAATCAATAAATCAAAGTTAAATATTAAAGATTTTCCTAACACATAATTATGTATAAAATCAATTGCATAATTTGACGCAATTCGTGACGTAACTTCTGCAGTAGAACCGCCCCGGTATCGACTAAACCACTGCAGCCTACTTATTCAATGCCTAGTATGTAGACAAAGGTCATCAATATTATCAGCTTCAATAATATCTGCATAAGTCATTAAAGTTGAAGAAAATTATTAACTTTATTATGGGGCTTAACCTGCAAGTTCTATTTAGGAGGAATATTAAAATCTAAGATCTTAATAAACTTTATCTACACTAACGTTGGTGTTATTTTTAACCCTACACGTGAAACTAAAAAAGCCAAATAGAATTAAATAATTTCAAAATTCCATGTGATCTAGATACCCTGCGTTGTCAAATGAGAATTATAAATATTATCAGATTTATTTAAAATATAATTATTTATTGCTTTTTTAAAGAAAATGTCAATTTTTGAATATTTATTTGGTGTTAATTACAAAACGGGCAGTGAAGATATTTTTCAAAGTTTAAAGTTGCCAAAGATTTCTGCAGTTGTTACACAAGAAACTATACCCTGTCTACGAGACGTGAGCAGATTTTATGTCCTTCACTCGTTATTTAAGCAGCCCCTTAATTCCTAATTTTTCCTTAACGACAATTTAAGGGAGTCCCTTACTAAATATGTAAAAACTCTGAGTGGGCGAACGCACTGTTTTGCTAACGTAGTGCCTTGCACCTTCTTATTTACCATCGTGGGTTTGAATCCCGCTTTTGTACTTTATTAAGCCGTAAATTAACTCCAGCTATGAGCTAACAGATTATTTAAAAAAACTATTTAAATGTAGCAATACATGTAATTTTAAATAATATTAAGTTTTAATTTGTTGCGTGTAGGATGGGACGCTGGGAGAAAAAATTATATGCAAAAACGAATATGGCGAGAGAGTTGATTGCCCTACAAATGAAGGCGAGGAGGATAATGAAGATTTCAAATTCCTTGGAAATGTACGTGTTGAAATAAAATATTTTTAAATCTAAGCTTAGACTTCAAAGAGTATTGCCTTTTTTATTTACAAGTTCGTATTTATGGCAAAGATACTTTTATTTGATTGTAATAAATAAGTACACTGCATATACTGATTAAGTTTTTAATTATTGATATTCAGTTCGTTTAAGTTATAAACGGACAAAGAGGTATAAAAATCTTGCGCCCAAATACGATTGATTGTCAAATTTTTTATTTCGCTCTTTTTGAAATTCGCGCGCTAAATTAGAAGTATAGATACAAAATAAAAATTAAACGTGAAATGAGTATACAATTCGGATTTCTTTTATTTTATTTTGTTATTAAATAATGCAATTTTTATCAAAAATAAAAAATGGGTTTTACTTATTGTAGTTTCTACGTTTATTTGTAAAAAAAGAATGAAATTGTCTTTTTACACGTTACGTAGGAAGAAGGTTGTCATGAGCATAGTCAAATTTACATCTTTACAACTCAAATTAATCATTTCATGGCGATAACCTTTTTGTTACTAAATATTAAATTACGATTGCGTCCAAATCTCATTATTTTGATATTGTTTACTTAAATATGTTTATTATGTTCAGTGAATTTAAAATATTCGTAAAACGTCAATAACCCCATTTCCGGGAAAAGCGCCCTCTGGCCAGATTATTCTCAAACTAGAATTGTCTTGTGGTGTTGTACAGGAGGTGAAGTTATTCCTAGGAATTCACAGAATTCAGTATATCTAGTTTCAGTAAGTGAAATCACCTAACACACAGTAAGTAAATAGCTGCTATGATTGTTTCGAAATTATTCTTTTAATTAAAAACAGAGTTTTAGTGTAAATATCTGTACCGTTATAAAGCCGGGGACTATTGACGTCATACACGTGATTATTGAATTTCAGTATAATTTTTGGATAAATTAACTTTATTTATTGCCTTTTTTATTTATTTTATCAAAATCGTTGTTATGGGCATATTTTAAAAGCTCTATATTTGTTCAAGGAAGCGATGGCTAACCAATACACATCTATAAAAATCTTGCTGACAATGTAAAATCTTTTGGCGATAGGTCAAGTTTACGGTCACGGCGAGCGAACGAATCATATTAAAATATATGTGATAGTGGGATTCAGTTTTTATTACAATGATTCTGTGTGATGGGACCCGTTACACCTGCATGTTATGTAATACCGTTATTGAGTGACATAAATTTGCCAAGTCGACCCTGACACAACTGGCTCAGTTCGCGAATTTATGATAAGGTTTTTAAAAATTTAAACTTATTATATCACAGACGAATAATACGTCTATAAATTAAGAATTTTCGATGTAATAACGTATCTTACGATTTTTTGCGATGCATACTGGTAAAACGGAATTGGCAAATTTGAAAAAAAAAATGGCTTAGCCTTGATGGTTGATGTTTTCACAGGAAATGGCACCCCCATACTACGCAGATCTGGGAAAGAAGGCCAATGATGTGTTCAGCAAAGGCTACCACTTTGGTGTGTTCAAACTCGACCTGAAGACAAAGAGTGAATCCGGTGTCGAATTCAGTAGTGGCATCACCTCCAACCAGGAGAGCGGCAAGGTATGTTCACACCTACTGTCCTGCAAGAATTTAACTCGAGAACTACAGGGCAGATTTCGAAAATTGTTTCACCATTAGAAAACCTTGTGATCCCAAAGTAACAGGATATATATTTTTAGTTTGACTGGACCGAAGTTGCATACAACAGCTTGTTATTTATATTTTCATTCATTACGTAGTCTTTCATAGCAATCAGTAATATGATCTAGAAAATGAAATAATAGAATATAGTACAATAACAAAAAAAATACATTAATTCTTATCCTAAATTTTTGAACATTGTTACAGGTTTTCGGTAGCCTTTCATCTAAATACGCAGTGAAGGACTATGGTCTAACATTCACAGAAAAATGGAACACAGACAACACCCTGGCCACCGATATTACCATCCAAGACAAAATCGCCGCCGGCCTTAAAGTCACCCTTGAGGGTACTTTCGCACCACAGACCGGGTAATATATCTTAAAAAAACATACCGACGAACTAAGAACTTCCTTTTTGGAGATTGATTGAAAAAATATATATGAATTTTAGTTGCACTTTATAACTGCCACACCCAGAGTTGTGTAATAAGTACTTAAACAGTCCCTTAACATAGAATATTTAGAAATACTCAAACGTAAAACTTCCGCAGGAGCAAGTCAGGTAAACTGAAGACATCTTTCACCAATGAGACGGTGGCGGTCAACACCAACCTTGACCTGGACATGGGCGGTCCGGCTGTGGACGTAGCGGCCGTGCTCAAGTACCAGGGCTGGCTGGCCGGAGCCAACTCCCAGTTTGACACACAGAAGGGCAAGTTCAGCAAGAACAACTTTGCCTTCGGATACCAGACCAATGACTTTGCTCTGCACACCAATGTGTAAGTCCACAAATACTTTAAATAGCTATTGAGTTTAGATTGTTATGTTTTATCCCTTTTAAAAAAAAACAAGTCTCAAACTTCATGCTTGTTTACATTCATTTCTAGTCAAATTACTTCAAATTTGGCTACTCAGAAGCAATCTATAGCAATCAAATACCTAATCTCTATTAAATAATATAGTAAATAATAATAAAATCTAATATTTGAGGATATTAAAACCATTTTTACTTCCTGTTATCAACTTTTGTTTTGACTAGTGTAACATGAGTCAAATATATTCTGAACAATAGACAATTAAACTGCAATCAGATGCAGGTGAAATATAAGTGTTAAATATTGAAGTAGGTCATGTAAATACAATGACATTCTAAAGCCTTATGTAACACTAGGTATGGCTTAAATGGAACTAGTTTGAACTGACATTCATAGGAAATGGTTCATTATAGCTAGCACAAGTTCGCATCTTTCAGGTTTGCTGAGTAGAATAGAATAATTAAAAATATTAATTTATGAACCCATCTTTTTTAAATATAGTTTTTCAGGTATTTGAAATCAAAACGACTTTCTTTAAATTATTAGAATTTAAAATGAATATACAAAAGATGATTCTAGAAAATTATAAATTATTATTCATTACTTGTTTTTATGTTGTGTGAATATAAATTACAATATAATAACCTTGCAAAAGGTAGCAAAAAGTTGCAAAATGACATCCAAACTGTTTATACTGAAATAATAGAGCCAACTGATATTCTTGTTTTTAATTCAATTAAGTGGTTTTCGTCACAAATTTAAAATATTTTCATTATCTATGATAATGAAAATATTTTAAACAATAATTAAATGGGATCATTATAAAACATAACCTTGTAGATAACTTACTTACAATCTTTACAGTTGTTATAAACATTAACAAATTCATAAATGCATAAATACTCAACAATAACGCATATGCAACTAGGGTACATTGTTTTGTTACTAAATTTGGTATAACAATTGCAAAATAGACAAAATAACTATTCATAGTGTTAACCATTAAATAAGAAATACTTCTTTTGCTGACCCTATTTAGACCTTAGCCAGTAATTTCCAGTACGAAACTACACTCCTTACTCTGAACTACACTTTTAAAGGGAAAAGTAAATAACTAAAAGCTTTATATGTGCAGTGACAATGGCAAGAACTTTGGTGGTTCCATCTACCAGAAGGTGTCGGACAAGATCGACTGCGGCGTGAGCATGAAGTGGACCGCGGGCTCCGCCGACACGCTGTTCGGCGTCGGCGCCAAGTTCGCGCTCGACGCGGACGCCTCGCTGCACGCCAAGGTCAACAACAAGTCCCTCATCGGGCTCGGCTACCAGCAGAAACTACGCCCCGGTATGTACACCACGATATTAATAACTAACTCATTCGATAATGTTATTCGGGATATTGAATATTATCTAATGTACAGCCAAACTTTTTCAAATTATCTTTCTTAACCCTATGAGCTTCGTTAGACCGATGTCACGCCATAAACGGCCTTACTCCAAAGCAAAATCTCTGTTTATTTCATGAATCGGTTTAATGAGGCCGTAAAGTTAGAAGAACCATCTAATAATTTAAATAATACAAAAGAGAATTAGCAAAGTTA
Source organism: Papilio dardanus tibullus (assembly GCA_013186455.1). Classification (NCBI taxonomy): domain Eukaryota; kingdom Metazoa; phylum Arthropoda; class Insecta; order Lepidoptera; family Papilionidae; genus Papilio; species Papilio dardanus. The sequence continues at coordinate 1,248,220 of QDHC01000296.1, read as the reverse complement.
TTCCACCTGTTCAAGTGTGATTCAATAACAAAGAGAAATTATAGATTTATTTTTATATCATTTTGAATTTTTACATTAAGTTGACTTCCTAAAGTATTATTGTAATAAATTTTATATTCGCAGCATTCCATCATTGAAATCAGTGTTAGAGAATGTATAGAATCTATTTTAGGCCTATTTTAATCACATGATCTTGTATTCTTGTATCACGCATCTTATCATTTGTGCGTTATCTAGAAGTGTCGGATATCGCACCACTTCGTTATGTAAGGCCTACAGGAAATGTTCCTATTGCCGATTTGATGTTTATCTACAATGAAATAGGCACAGCATGTTATATAAGTTACAAATCTTATAGAAGATGTG
>QDHC01000296.1:1234353-1247479 GCA_013186455.1 Papilio dardanus tibullus | reverse complement strand
GGCTTCGCTGATCATATGGCTGGCGATGCGCTCCGCCTTGCCCGGCGGCGTCTCCAGCAGCGCGCCCAGCTCCTCGAACGTTATGTTGTTGTACAGCTTGCTGGCCGACAGCAAGTTGTGTTCGAACACAGCTCGGTCTAATATAGTAGATCCATCTGGTGTTGTCGCCTGGAATATATATCTTTCACTCTAGGGCTTCATTAGACCGAGTTCGCGATAAAATTGGAGATTTTGCTTCGGCGTAAAGACGTGACATTGGTGTAATGAAGCCTTAAAGTTATTGTAGAAGCAGGCTGACAAAAAAACTATGAAAACTTATTGTCCGTTTCATGATAGTTATTGAAGTCTATAAAGTAAATAATCAAGGTTTTCACAATGAAATAGACACTACAAACAGGAAAATAACTTTTTTAACTGTTTAAACTAAATTATACTTCCTTGAGATTAAATTATTAAAAATTATGTGAGGTAAATATTGCGCGGTCCAATATCTATACAGTTATTTAAAAAACATTTTAAAGAAAAATTACTTCTTACACAAGTAAACTTATAACCTGTTTAATTATGTATATATAGGTAAATAGAGCTAGTGTGTCACTTTATTGTCTATTGCTAATTTCTGTTATTTTCTTTAATATTTATTTCTTGTTGTACCTGGGCGCCTCTGAACGAGTGCAGCGCGGCCCCACGGGTCAGGCTGAAAATCAGCACTGCATGGCATTGTCCATGTGGTACAAGCTGAGCCTGTAGCCCATTGCCTTCGTAAAATAATTTGTATTTCGTTTTCTTAGTTTTTAACCTTGTATTTTTTTTTTATGATTGCAATAAAGAGGTTTTTATTTTTATTTTTTTATTTTTAAATAACGGCTAAACTTATGTATAGTTAATGCGGTGACCGAAGCAACTAGTTTTACACCTGTTAGGGTTTCTTGAGGGTGAGTACTTAGCGAGTTTAGTTTTATTTTATTTTACCCTCTTATACATTGGTTAAAATCTTTACTTACCTTCTGATGACTTTGCATCAATGCTTCAAACTCGTGCAGCTCCGAGCGACGAATAATACGATCCAAATACATTTTCTCTAATATAGAATATGCAGGCAGTTGTTGGCAACGCTCATCTTTGAACAGTGTTGCCAGCATCCTTGATCTTTGTTGACCTGTAATATATTTCTATACATAATCATTAAATTCTGTGTTGCCTAAAAATATTACATTATTTAGTTCAGTAGTAAAAATTTTCTTTTAATAAATGAACTAATATTTAAATAATTTTATTAAATACCAGCTTAATTCAGCTATGTTTTTTAATATTACCTGCAGATGCAAGGACAGTGCATATGAGAGCGTTCCTCAAACAAGTCATTCTCTCATCCTCATGTATAATATTACGATATGACAATTCATTATATCTCTGTGCAGCTTCTATAAACTTCCTGCAAAACATAATTATTTAAAGCAAATTTTAGTCTTCTTTCAATCTATACTAATATTATAGAGAGAGAAACTTTGTATTTTTGTATGTATTGAAATAACTCAAAAACTACTGGGCCGATTTCAAAAATTCTTTTACCGTTAATAAGCTACATTAATCCCGAGTGACATGGGCTATATTATTTAATTACACACGGACGAAGGCACGAGCAACAGCTAGTTATTTTATATAAACAGAAAAGGGGATGTGCTATATAGGAGAGATAGATATATCCCCCATCAATTACACCCCCTCCATCCATTACAAGGAGGCATTATAATTGCAACCCAATTCATTTTTAGACATGCCTAACACAAACAATTTGTTATCTATACTATTATTATAAAGATTTTTTTTTATTTAAAATTTTTGTATATATTGAAATAACTTAAAAACTACAGGGCCGATTTCAAAAATTCTTACATCATTAGAAAGCTACATTATCCCCGAGTAACAAATGCCGTTAAGTTGCAAACAACAGCTTGTTAGTTATAGTTTTTAAAACAAACTACTAACTACATCTACTTATTTTTTCGCGGAACTTTCTGCCCCGCACAGCCGCGTTGTGGAATGGTCTGTCCTCGGCGGTATATCCAAACTGCTACGACTTAGGGTCCTTCAAGAAGCGAGTCTATCTATTCCTTAAAGGCCGGCAACGCATTTGCGGTTCCTCGAATGTTGCAAGTGTCCATGGGCGTCGAAGATCACCTCGGTGATCTAGCCGCTCGTTTGGCCCCTTCTCTTATAAAAAAAAAAAAATCTACTTACCTTCTGTAATCCAATACTCTAGCGTAGCACACTTTATAATATATCTGTAATTGTTCATTAGTAGTTTCGGCTTGCAGTAATGAAGCTCGGTTCACAAAAGCTTCAGCCTGTACTGGATCATCTACTTCTAGATACAACCTGGCTATCTTCAGATAAGTTTCCAGTTTGTAATCAACCGAGTATTGCCTGAATAGTACAAGATTACTATGAATGTATCTTTTATGAATAGAGAGAAAAGATTTTTATTTTGTATGTACAATCAAACCTGGAGAAGTGACAGACCTCTATAACAGATAAACTCGGATTAGAGAGAACCTTTATGAGAGAGACAAATATTGCGGTCCCTTGGATATTCGCTTATCCATGTTCAAGTGTATATTTAAAAATTGGTTGATTTTGCAATTTTTTATACCATTATCAACAAGTAAGACAGGCTGTATTACTATTTTTTCCAATCAATAATGATTGGGTAGTTTTAAAACAGTAAGAAGAATGTTTATTTAAGAATTGAGGGTAAACATAAATACTTTTGTCCAGTTTCAAGAGGAATCCCAACAAGAACATTGGCCGCTTCCTTCCAGTTCTGATGTCTTTCATAAATATCTGCCAAATGTTGTCTTATACTTGCCACCTACAATTAAAATACAATCATTACACAATAACACTGCAAAAAATAATCAGGATGCACTTTATAATAGCTAATATTAATCAAAAAACATACAGATGTTTGAGAATCTTCTCCTTTTTGAAGTGGTTAAATAATAGAAAAATTCATAGAAATATTAATTACAGTCGAACTTGGATAAATGAGAGTTCTAGGGACTGCAATATTTGTCTCACTAAAGGTATCTCTCTAATCCCAGTTTCTCGCTTATGGAGGTAGCTCGTCGGGATCAGAGGGTGACATTTGCTTATAGAGGCTCACTTATCCAGGTTAGAATGTATTTGCACATTTCTGCACATTGTTTCTAGCTAAATAATGTATTAACCTGTTCTTCAAATGAAATGACTCTTGGCTGTATGACGTCTAGGGCAAAGTGTGACACCTCCTGAGACACTTCATCGGGCAGCAGCGCTAAGTGAGTGCTCACATCTGTCAGCAACTGACGAGATATCACCAGGCTCACGTTCTCATTTACAACTGTTAAAAAATATGTTAGGCGTTTTATAATGCTTTTATTTCAACAATTTAGCAAATTACACACAGTGAATAATCTTAAAAAATGGTGAAAACTACGCCATCGACAAAAATTGACAAAACACTTACTTGCTTCCACAAAAGCTTTTAACGATTCAGCTAGTTCGGCAGGATTTACAAGAATTTCCATAAGTACATTACGATACCTAGAAAAACAATATAAAATTTAATTCGGATTTAAAATAATTAACGATTACTAAATTATGTTTATGTTTTAAATGCTTACTTTTCAGCCTGATCTTTATGCAAGCCGCCAGAATTTCTAAGTTCTGTTAAATACTGACGTACTCCTTGGAGCGTTAAGGGCATTTTGTAGTGTTTAGGATTCTCACAATATTTGTATTCTTGTAAAAAATTAAAACAATTCTTTAATATTTTGTACAAAAATCGCTGAGAACGGAGAACCGGACATTGACGTTTGTTGATGATTTTGACAGCAGTTTAGTGTTCAAAGAGTATGTACCGTCCACAGATAATTAATTATGTATCTTAGTACCCTCCTGTGTTGTTTCACAGATAAATAAAAAAAACTTAAGGTTCCGGTTTCGCCGTCAAACTTAAAAACTATTGTCATCAATCTCATTTTCTTAGAAAGAAACAGGGAAATCAAAATCCTTGAAAAAGTTACGTGTGTTACGGTACTAAAAGCCGAATTCATTTTTATTAGATTAACAATCCTTCCGGATTTAAAAAGGTTAGATAAAACGATTTGAAAATGATTTACATTTGTAAATATGAAAGATACAATAAAGAATTTCGCTTTTTCTGTTGAAATGTCTCATAATTTGAACGCATCTATCTTTGTGTATTATTTACGTTTTGCATACTCTATGTTGTTTGTAATTATAATTCCGCAATGTTGGTCAAGTTTGACAGCTTTACAAAATTGAAAGAAGCGCCATCAGGATTTTCCACCAAAATAATATTTTTCTAAAGAAAGAATATCATTTTGTAGTTTCCAAATACGGTGCACCCATTAACATATTATTTGATGTTAATTGCTGTGTATTAAATATGATAATTTAATTGCAAAATGTCTTAAACAATAATAGTTTGTGATTGACAATTTGTGTTCAACCGTGGCTATTTGTATGAGACGGTGAATTTTGACAACTTAAAATGGCGGCCTCTTTTGAACTTAAAAATCTTTTTGATTTTTCGCGCTTTTTGGCGGTCAATGTGGCGATTACGCAGTATTAAATTTTATAAGAAAACTTGATTTATTAGTTTTCCAAGATGGATCACAATTTGGGTGACGATTTGAATTTGGATGGGTCTATGGGAGTAAGTACAAATTATATTTTTAGCCACTTTATATTTATTGATAGCAAATTAATTACCTCTATTATAATGACACATATTTCATTTTTGTGCACTTATTTATAATAATTTACGGAACTTGATTTATTGAAATATTTTTTATTTTTCCAAGTTTTTGCATTTTATATTTGTACTGAATTTTAGGTGGAGTTTGAACATTCAGAAGATACAGTCGTAAGTCAGGCAGATATAACTCTAGAAGAGAGTAACCATGAGGCCGGAATTGCAATGGATTTTGAGCACATTGAAGAACAACCAATGTTAATGGATACTGGCAGTGAAGAAATCATTGGTAACTTCATATTTATTTTGAAAAAAAAATATACTATACATGGAAAATAGTTGTATTAAGCATACATGTACCTTTTTAGATTTTATGGGAGAACAGTTTACTTTACAAGAGTATACGGATCATGAAGAACAAAGTAATATTATGACGACTACTGTTACTTCAAGTGTATGTAAAAAAATATTGTTTTAAACATTTTTACAAACTGATTTGTTTTTATATATTTGAATTATTTACAGGAGCAGACAATTATAACTTCTCAAGCAGATAATATCATTCAGATTGAACCTTTGCAACAAAAGACAACAAAACAAGAGCATGGAGTCATAAAAATTGCAAATCAAAAGGTTATAAAATTTATCCAATGCCTTAATAAATTAAAAATAGTTACAATATTTAATTACATATATTTATTTCTTTTCAAATTATTTTTTTTTACTATATATAAAAAATACACGTTAAAAAAAATATAAAAAATCGAAACCCGCCGGCAGCGGGGCCTCAGGTCCAAGCTACCGGTGGTTAGGGATACAGAGTGAGGAACCTCCTCACGATGCGAGTCGTGTCCAGGTGCCTTCTGTAGCCGACCCTTCAACCAGAGACAAGATCAATATTTAAATATTATTATTCTTTGCTAAAGTTAAACTTATTATCAGTATTTTTTTTGCAGTATTAACAAGTTGTTTTAAAATATAATTAATTTCCAGTCTGAAATCTCCCCTCCACGGTCAAAGAAGACTGAAGAGTTACAGACAGCACCTCGTCAGGTGGCCATAGCACCGAAGCCTGGCCCGGCCAAAGCGTTCACTCCGGCCAAACAATATGCAATAGCACCTAAACCATTAACAGTTTTAACGAGCAAAAATAATACTATAAATAATAGCTTTTTAAAAAAAGTAACTTTGGCCGGTGTGATGCAAGGCAATAATAAAGGGAATACTGTTTTAAGTAAGTATTGCCTACATCTAAACATAATAAATAAAATAAACTGGCTAAAGAAAACTCTTAAATCTATATTATAAAGAGGAATTATTTGTATTTTTGTGTGTATTGAAATAACTCAAGAACTACTAGGTCAGCCCTGCACGAAGCCGTCCCTGCTGCCCTCGCAGCGGGGACGGCGAAGTGAATAAGCATTCCCCCGCGTAACCAAAAAAAAGAACTACTTAGTCAATTTAAAAAAAAAATCACTATAAGATAGCTACATGTTCTCCGAGTAACATGGGTATTCTTTATTCCGCGCGGACGAAGTCGCAAGACACAGCTAATTTTTATAAAAATATAACCAATTACAAAACAATAATTATACTAATTAAACTACATTAATATTAAAAAATATTTTTTGATAATTTTAATACTAATGCCAAAAACAAACTAGTTATTAACTATCATTTCTGTCTAAAACATCATTATGTGTTATTTTCTTTCATTTAACATTTGTTGATTTTTTTTATATGACTATATTTCAGCTCAAATAGGCAAACAGCTTGTAATGATGCCGGCGGGGGGCGCGCAGAAGCTGAAACTGGTGACGGGGGGCACTGCGGTGCCCACGGTGCAATATTTACGTACTACCAGTGGAGATCAAGTATGTACATATTAAAATAATATGGCTTTATAGCAAAATTAAAACAAAATTAGTCATTAAGTGGTCTCCCTTTTTTAAACCATCACTAAGGGACTCCCTAAATGATAAATTAATCTGAGCGCAAAATTAGTAAGTGGACTCCCATTTTTATACCAGCACTAAGGGACTCCCTAAGTGATAAATTATTCTGAGTACTTTAATAAATAAAATGTATTTAATTTCCAGACTCAACTTATCCAAGCAAAAGCTGTTTCTACACAGAAACCTGTTATTACGAAATTAATATTACCTGGTAATTATTTACATATATAAATATTATAAATAAACTCAGGGTTATTAAGAAAAAAATATCCTTAACGGCAGGATGTTTAATCGCCACTCAAATTTAAGCATCGCTTAAAATCTAAGTGTTGTCAAAATAAAACGAGATCGCCGTAAAATTTGGAGTTTAAGCGTGAACTTAACGTGTAAGACGCTCTTAAATATTTCAGAGGAGTTTGAAAAATCTGCCCTGAGTATGTTAGAATGTAACATTAACGTACTTAATGCAATTAAATATTTTAAATTTGAGTTTTGAGACCTCAGGGACCATGACCTGTGAATGTATCGATGTTTTCTTTCCTATGAGCTGATGTATAGACTGATTGGTCCAACAGGATACATATATATATTTTATCAAAGAGATATTATACATAGAGGGTGCACTCCATACTAATTTGACGTTAAAATGCGTGTCGCGCAAGAAATTATTTAAAAAAAACTTGCCAGTATCATGAAATAAATTACAAAAGTGACAAACGAGCAAGTGGCTACTCTGCAATTGCAGATGCATTGGTTACCCTTAATCTAGGAAGGAGGAGACGCACAGAAAGTGGATAATTCCTCTTCCTATGTGTCCCCTCCCCCGCCTTATCCACTTCCCCTTCCCATCATTCAAAGGGATGTATGTATATTTCAGGTCAACCAAGCTTAGAAATGAGCAGCAACGCGCAGAGCTTATTAACTAAAGTGGCCCCCGTCACCAGTAAAGCTCCGACGCAGATTGTTGCTGTGCAACAGAAAAATATGCCTTTTGCTATAGGAAATAAGGTATATAATTTAATACATTTCTCACTAGCCTTACTGCTTCATTAGGCCGAGTTTACGCAAAAAATGACCTTACGCCAATGCAAAATCTCCGCTTTAATCGCGAACTTGGTTTAATGAAGCCGTAGGGTTACATAAAGCCAGCGCTGGATTATACGCAATCTTACTGGAATGCACTTTATGGGTTTTATGGCTTTATTTCCAGATGCTTTCCAATCCTGGCTTAAATATTTGTACTAGAATTAAATAATGGGCATTGCGCAAATACATATGCATTAAATATGACATTTTAGCATACACTTTAATTTTATTGATTTGTATAGATTTTTACTCATTTTAGGTGCTATTAGCTACGCCGACGAAATCGGGCGTGAAGTTTGCAAAGAAACAACAACTGATAGCCTTCAAGTCGCCTGAAAAAGGTGCACAAGGTGAGCTCAGACATTTTTTATCAATAATAAAAAATAATATTAAGTTCCATAAAAAGTTCCCCAATTTTTAAATATTGAAAAGCAGTAATATAGAAATTCTATTTTTAGCGAATTTTTAATATGATTATTTTTCCTTTTTTTTCCAGGTTCGACAACAAAAAAAGTTCTTATAACATCGAATCCAGCACAAAATGTTATTTTAAAAACCACAGCACCTCCTAAAGCTCAAGTAAGATAAAACATAATAATTTTTTGCATTAAAAATGGTGAAAATCAAACAATTTTTTTTTTATTTTATTTTTTATTTTAACAGTTTTTTTTATGAATTTTTAGGTTATGAAGGACGGCAACATCGTTTTAGACAATCAACAAACGCAGTTGCATCAAATCAATGTTCCTGGTAAAGGTGTAAGTATTATCTTTACTAATATTATAAGGAGGAAAACAGTATTTTTGTATGTAATGAAATAACTCAAAAACTGGGCAAATTTCTAAAATTATTTCACCGTTACCCTATCGCTTTATTATAGACCGACTTCGCGAAAAAAACTGAGATTTTGCACCGACGTAGTCCATTTTTATCGCAAATTCGGTCAATGAAGTCATATGGTTAGAAAACTTTATTATCACTAAGTAACAAAAGGTATTTTTTTTTTCACGGAGACGAAGTCGCGAACAACAGCTAGTCTATTATAATTTTGTAAAATCGCTAATTGTTTGTTAAAAATGTAGTTTTTTTTTACAGATTCAGTACATAAGACTTATAACAAATTCGAACCAAGCGCCTGTGAAGACCAAGCTGCAGCCGCAAACTATCAACATGCCCGCGAAAACATTCCTACTCGCTGACTCCAAGGGTAAGATACAAGAAACATTTTAGGTGTAATCTGTCTTTATGTAGCAGGAGGACACTACGCCGCGCATTTTTGACCTTGAACCGACAAAAAACATTGAAATAGTTCATATTTTATGTATACGTAAAACTTGTAGGTAATTTGATCCAGATGTCATCAGACAAAATGGTGAGCAATTGTCAGCCGCCGCCGCTCATCGTCACCAACGCGGCACCCCCTGGTACCAAAGGTCGGTGATCACTTTTACTGCCACTACCAGAATCATTTACTGGCAACATTATGTAATTCAAATAATAATACAGCATGCTTTTAACATTTTGAATAAAATAATAAAACGAAAATAAATGAATAATTTTATAGCCTAAAACTATGTTGTAAAAAGTTAAATGTTGAACGTAAATTAAAAAAAAGTTAACCACGCAGGTTTTATTAACACTGGCCACTTTGTAACACGACATCCTGCATTTTAAAAAGAAAAAGATATAACGATCGTAAAATCAGTTTACCGCCATCTGTGTTGTTCCTTGTGCATTACAAAATTATTGTGACATTTCGAAAGAATTTCATACTTTTGGAAATTAGAAAAGTTTTAAACATTGACACAAAGAAAATTAAACAATTCTTTTCTCTATTTAAAAAAATATAATTTAAATTTGAATATGAAAAGTCATTTGGAAACAGTGTCATTGTGATAATTGAATTTGTGAATTTAATATAATTTTCAGTGAACGCGAAACCCCAGCGCAAGTTGGTGAGGATAGCTCCTTTAATTGATAAAAGAGTTACCACTTTGGCCGACAAACCGCTGCAAGCGGCCGCGGTGAGTCCAAACTTACAACTTTTACCATCTCTTTCGAACTTTTTCACAAATGGTCATAAATTTTAACAGTAATTCCAGAAACATAAACTACAATTTTTTTAAGTTGATTTCAGATGTTTTTTTTAGATTTTAAAAGATAAAAAGTTTAGTTGGAGAAAGTTACGAATTTAATAGTCAATACTTTCCCAATTTTATCATCGAAAATTATATGCGATTTCTTATAATAATGCCCAAGAATTTATTTTTTGTCTATTTGCTATTTTAAATACAATGTTATTTCCATTAGATCAGCAGATCATCACAAAGTCTTCTAGCGCCAATATCTCCGGTGCCAGAAGTGGCACCTGCTACCGAGGATCCTGAAGTGGAGGAGATGGAATCGAAAGCTATACACGCGCTGATGATGAAGGAAGAGCAGGAGATGCAGGAGATGAAGGTGGAGATGCAAGCCGGTCAGAGCAGCATGGAGAGTATAGAAGATTTAGAGGTCAGCGTACAAGACGAGCTGCATTCTCAAATGATGGACGCGGATGATACTAATATTGCTGAAGTCGAAGTTGATTATAAACGGGATTTTGTTAATGTATGTATTCCTTTTAATTTTGATTAACAAATATAGTCGACCCTGAATTAGTCTATTGTTTGAACGCATATAGTGGTTTCTATCTAATCTTGCTTCTCGCTTATGAAGGTATGACTGTAATTTTTTAATGCAAATGTTGACATAGACTATTTTTATTTTAAAAAATAGAATCAAAACTACTTCAAATTGTTGTCCTTATAAAATTTCGGACGATTTTGGGTTAGTAATGCTAATTCGACAAACCTATATAGACTTCATAGGTATATTTTTTGTTTATCTTTGGTCGTAATAAACGATAAGTCGTATTATCCGGTTCCCACAGTACTCTGACTGCGAGGACGTGCACGACAAGAGCGACGGTCAGCTGAGCGCGGCGGATGAGCATCCGCTCATTGTTATCCCCTCCAACTTCAAGGAAGCTGATAGGAGTCTGAGCGATGTGCAATCCGGACATGTAAGTTGAATTAAATGTTTTTTTTTTATTATGCTTCGGTTTCATTAGGCCAAGTTCGCGATAAAAACAGATTTAGCTTTTTTATCGCGAAATCGGACTAATGAAGCCGAAGCAATGAAGTTCTGCTAAATGTCAAACCATAAGTTGTATTTGTTAACTTTCAACCTATACTAATAATAATATAATACTTAATAATGTGTCACGAAAATGTAAACAGTTTAACTAGCTTTGATTTAAAATATGTAGATATGAGACTAATCAAATAATTCTGTTTTTTTTTACTAATGAAATAGTGAATTGTTTTAATTGGTTTTGTTGGTAAAGTTCATATAAATGAGTGATGTTTTGTGTGTCAGGAGGATGCGCAGCTGAGCGGCATGGTGAGTCTGGACGCGGAGTCCATGAACTACCAGTCGCCGAGGACGCCGCAAACTGCCTCTGAAAATGGTAATTTTATAACATAACTAAAGTTTTTAGACACATAACTGTTTTACTGAACTGCACTATTCTTTTAACAATTTAAAAATGCGCTTTTAAAGAATTTTTACTTAAATTGTGATTAAAAAAGTTTCGTTGTCAAAGTCTCATATTTCAAACTAATCTGCATTTGTAGAACTATGGTCAGCAGCCACTTTGCTATTTCGCTTGTTGGTTTCCACTTTTTAATAATATTTAAGCAAGTTTTTTAAGACTACCAAAGAGTCTATTTCATAAGAAGGCTGATATGTATGCAGACACCGTGTTTATAAAAAAATAAAGTTTTTGTTGGAAAACTGCAAGTAGCAAAACTTTTTGCCACGAATACAGAGAATGGGACACAATTATTTTTTACCCGCGAATGTTGATTTTACTGTATTTTATTAATTTCAGAGTTTATGTCGTCCGAGCTAGGGTTGCGGCTGCGCAAGGCGTGCAACTGCACCAAGTCTCAATGCCTTAAATTATACTGCGAGTGCTTCGCGAACGGCGAGTTCTGCAACCGCTGCAACTGCAACAACTGTCACAACAACTTGGAGAATGAGGAGCGACGACAGAAGGCCATTAGAGGATGTTTAGATAGGAATCCTAATGCTTTTAGGTTAGATTTTTGTAGTTTTTTGCTTTGGCAATTTTTTAAGGCTACGGCTTCATTATACCGATGTCACGCAAATTATATCGTGGAAAAATCTCCGTATTTATAGCGACCTCGGTCTAATGAAGTCATAGGATTACAAGAAAAATATGTCAAACTATTTTATTAATTACTGATGTTAATAATAAAGCTACGTTAAATTCATTAAAAAAATGTATCCGGTGTAAGTTTTTTTTATTTTATTTCAGACCAAAAATTGGCAAAGCAAAAGTTGGTGGTCCTGAAATGATTCGACGACACAATAAGGGCTGTAATTGCAAACGAAGCGGCTGTCTGAAAAATTATTGTGAATGTTATGAGGTAATCTTATTTCTTACTAATATTATAAATGTACAATTTTTGATGGATGGTTACTTTTTTGAAGGTATCTCCGAATAATTAAACGGATCTCGATGGAATATTAAAGAGAATTTGAGAACAGTTTGAGAGAACACATTTTTCTTAATTCTGCTCCTACGGTTTCATTAGACTGTTTTCGCGATAAAAACGAACTTACACCGAAGTAAAATCGCCGTTTTTATCGCGAACTCGGTCTAATGAAGCCAAGACAAGGGTTCACAGGTTTTATTATTTTAACTTTGTTGCAATATAATCTTTATTGTTACTATATTTAAAGGCGAAGATAGCTTGCACGTCAATCTGCAAGTGCGTGGGTTGCCGCAACGTGGAGGAGACGCTGGAGCGCACGCGGCGGCGCGCGCCCGCGCTGCCCAGCGCGGTGCAGGCGCTCTTCAGGCCGCCGCCCCTGCTGCCGCTCAAGTATGTCACCTACCTTTATTACTCTACTAGCTGTTGTGCGCGACTTCGTCCGCGTGACATTAAATTATATAGCCTATGTTACTCGGGAATAATATAGCTTTTTAGTGGTGAAAGAATTTTTGAAATCGGTCCAGTAATTCTTGAGTTATTTCAATACAAACAAAAGTACAAAGTTTCTCTCTTTATAATATTAGTATAGATTGCATATTTTATTAAAATTAAGGGTACACAGAAAATACAATAACAATTAACTTGAACTAATTATTACTGCCCTTTATAACTCTACATTAAACCTATATAAAGAAAGCGGCTTAAGTCCGTTTTTATTGCGAACTCGGTCTAGTAAAGCTGAAAGCATAAGAATGAATGTA
>QDHC01000296.1:1156569-1168873 GCA_013186455.1 Papilio dardanus tibullus | reverse complement strand
AATTCTGACCAGACGATGTTGGTGAGCCACCAGCCGCTGTAGCGCTGCACGTAGCGCCGGCAGCGTGGTGGTAGCGGCTAGCCGCGTGAACAATGTGTCCACGGCCGCTGCCAGCGCGCAACACACGCGCGCTGCTCCCGCTCCCGATATCACGTTACCTCCCTGATATAAAGAAGATAATCAGCATCGTTGAAGATTTTGCAAATAATAAACAGTTTTCACAAGACTCACCTCCTGCCGACAAGTCTCAACAATTTTAGCCACAGACATGTCGCTGTTGAAGTTGTTTTCCATCACCGGTTGTAAAAAATTGAACACGTCCACGCTGGAAAAAAGAAAATTAATAGCCTTCTTCTTTCAGACACTGTAAAAGACCATTTAATTCCAAACCAAGCTTTGTACTCGTATAGTTATGAAGGTTTCAAAATACCAAGTCTCATCATCTTTGGCGTCGAGTGCGAGCTTGGCGTCCGCCTGCAGCACGGAGACGGTCTTGTTGCGTGCGGTCTGCACGGTGACGATGGGCGTGGCGTTGTTGCCCTGCTGCCCGAACAGCGTGTGCTCGAGGCTGGACACGTAGTGACACGCGCCGAAAATGTGCTCCCAGCACTCGGCCGCTTTGGAACCTAGCTCCAAACCTCCTAGAGAGAAAACATAGAAGTATTGCCGGTAAATGGGTTCCTGATTGTTACCTTCGTATGCTCTTGAAAGTTATCAATGTAACTAACCTGTGATCAGTATATCGAGTGACAGAGCGTGAGTTGCCAAGATCTTGCCGTTTGGCGGTTGTGATATAGCGGATTTGGCCAGCAGTGCTAAGATACTGCTGCAGCGGTTTTGTAAGCTCAGAGTGTTACTGATCCTGGCAGCCTATAAAGCGCGTAAAAAAATTACAAAAGAAGAAATCAAATAAAAAGAATTGAAGAATAGAAGATGCTTTTAAATCGTTAAAGTACCTTGTGAAGTCCTTCTAGACACTGTATAGTGAGTCCCTCCCAAGCGATCCTTTTCCTCTTGCCGAATGTGTGGATTTTCTTAGATATGATGCCCTGAAGCTTGTCCTTCTTGTTCCTGTAGCCCGTCAGCGGCACACTCAGTACGGTCACCATCGAGTCCCAGATGCAAGTCAAAATTCTGTATAAAGAATTAATTTTGAAAAATGACATCAAAAGGAGCTCAGCAAAAAATAGGGGATAGTAATCACCTTCTAGCCCAGCGCAAGCTGGCCTGATGCTGCGGCGTGTCATCGGTGCCGCTGTACAGCCGCGACACTTCCTTCAGCCGCTGCCAGTCCGACATCACCGGGCTCTGCTCCAACCCGCCCAGATCTATACACCATAATCAAGATAACAAATACCACGTCATCATATATTTTACTTAAACATATTGCAAAGACAACAGAAGCGCAAAAGCAGTTATGTTTTATTTTTAAAATACTTTATTCCTGACTTCATTAGCCATTCCTGCATGCTATTATTAGTATCAAACATCAAGAGTTCGGAGTAATTTACCAGACAGTAGATGGATAAGTGGATGGTCAGTGGTGGGGACATCCTTCAGTAGATCGTTGGCGAGGATTTGCTGGTACAGTTCTCGGAGCCACGTCGCCGACAAGTACACCAGCACGCCGCTCCCTTGCACTTCATCCACGAACTCGTCCTCTGTCAGAGGGACTTGGACTTTCTGTGGGAAGTGAAAACGATGATATGATACATAAAATTAGTGATTGGTTATATTTTGTAACTTAAGATATTAGCAAATTATAGATCATTCCTCGTCTACCAACACTTTTTCTACGTCAACTACTACATCATACGTTAGGCCGAATGAAGGTAGTTAAGTGTATCTTACATTAGGTTTATTGTAATAGTGATAGCAAATTCTAATTTTTTCCTCGTCTCTCATCCCTTTCCTCATGTACATCATACGTTAGCCTAAATGTATGTGTATCTTACATTAGGTTGATTGTAATAGTCGATGCGGCGCTGGCGGAGCGTGAGCAGCAACGCGGCGTAGGTGGCGAGGTAGACGCCGTCCGCGTTCATGATGCAGGCGGTGGCGGGAGGCTGGGACGCGTTGTGCGCGCAGCATCTTGATGCGTACTCTTGCATAGCCTCGTCCACCTGGTAGTAGAGTTATCATTGATGTCTTATCAAAAAGATAAAGGAAAAAGAAGCATCTTAGGGTTGATAAGGATTCAAGAAAGGAAACACGGCAACCAACATTTTTACTTTTGACTCACCTCAATACAAGTCCTAAGATTAATAATCTTTGGCAGCAGTGAGTTCTGCAGTGTCTTCACAAACTGTCTCGCGTTATGTCTCTCCAGGTCTACGTTACATTCGGTTATTGTGCATCTAGAAATAAAAGTCCAAGTGAAAAAGTGTACGACTGCCTGAGACCATAAAATCAAAGGTAGCCTAATAATACATAACCCAACACAACAGTCCTAAGAAAAAATAATTTGGAATACTGAGATAATTTTGCCAACCTGCCAAGGTTTAATGTCTTAGGCACTGCTTTGGTGTCAGAAAAGGGGTCGCCGGGCTTGCTGGGCGAGGGCCGGCTGGCGCGCGCCGGCAGGAACACGTTGTCTGCGTCAGAGTCCGCCTCGCCCTCGTCAGAACTTATGTTTTCCGGACCAGATGTATCTGTACGTTTAGATAATTAGCTTAGAAGAAACTACTCGTAATGAACAAAATAATATTAAATAAATCATATCACCTGAAGAATCGTGTTGCTTTTCTTCATTACTTTGCAATACCGCAACGACATCTCTGAAACAAGCAGTACTTATGAACATTTAATAAACGTTAATTGATAAATAAGTAAATACTCATTGCATTTGAGTATACATAATTCCTACATAGTAGGAGTTCCTTACCGGTACGGACTGGGCAGTCTAGCTAGAGTCTGGTAGGTCAATGGCCCAGTATAGTCAGCGTCTTGCAGTTTGGGCCACTGTTCCAATAAGAGCTTCGCCACATCTGAAGTTATATACTCGTTGGAGCCGGAGCACAGCTTCTCGAGAGCGTCCAGCAAAGAGACCACGCATTCTACCGCGGCCGCGACCACTTCTGGGTTACCACTGCGACCGCAGTCTTCTATACCATCCATTATTCTGCACAAAAATACTTAGGAATGAAACTTAACACTTTGAAAAATTCTATGCAAATATTGATTCAGTGATTGGAGAAACAGGTTACTATAAGACTGAAGACTAGTAAACATAAGTTCCAAGATTTAAAAATGTTCACCGAACTGATGATCAATCTCCATCAGTGATAAAGCATCCAGAGAAAAGTGACTTCTACCAAATCACATATTCCATTACAATACAATTAGTACACCATCATGACCATCATTCAAAGTCAACTTACAATCGTACAATAGCCATATCATCACTATGTCGTTCAGGATGATCAGTTTTCCTCATGAGCACCAGCTGTGTGAGGCGCTTTGGATTCTGCAGGAGTTCTCTGGCGCTCCGCAGCGGTTCCACGCGGTGTGGCACCGGCGGGTACAGTAGCATACGATGGTAGAGTGCTTCCAGCACCGGGCGCAAGGTCGAGATCGATCCCACTAAACGAACTAGTTGGTTCGCTATGCTGTAATGGTATAGAGTTCATGGAAGAGTCAGAAAATAGATTATGTTCTCCATAACGTATTGATATAATCACCTGTATATAGCTTTAGCTTGCTTGCTGTTGAAGCTAGGCGCGCAGACCAAAGCGCCGGAGCCCCTTCCTGAGTCATCCACTAAGTGGCCTTCGTGCTCCCTAGCGTATTTTTTTTAATGATAAAAAATCCAGATACAGACGAGTATTAAATACAAGAAAATAAAAAAGATTTTTTTGTTTAAATTTTATTAATATTGTAAATCCGAAGAAGAAATTGTAAAAGTCTAACTTACCTAGCCTTAATATTCTTGTCAACTCTGGGCGTTCCCAGGAATGAGATGAGAGAGGGGCAGAACTTCTGCCAGAGGAAGGCGGTGAAATGAGAGTTGCCGCTGACGCGCTCCGACAGGCAGGACATCAACGTCAGCAGGCAGTCCAGGAAAAACAGCGCTAATGGATTCTGCTTCGGGATCCTAGCAGAAGAGATAATGATCTGTTTTTACTATCAAACTCACTTACTAAAACCACATTTAAGCGGTATAAGAATAACTTACAATTGCGTCTCGGACAGACGACTACAGAGGTATTGTATGACAGGAATCACTTCACTGTAGCAGCCTACCGCCACGATGTGGTTCCTCCCTACTGGAGAACCTTCGGAGAGTAACTCTTGACATTCTTCGTCTATATAGAAAAAATAAGGTAATTTTTGTACGGGTGTAAATTTTATTAGAGGGCGGGCATTATAAGAGTGTGTGTAATTCTCTTATGTAAAAAAAAACAGTATAGTTACAATATATAAACAGCTAAGCGTGATGTTACCGAGTTGCATGCAGTAGGCGCGCAGAGCTTGTGCGGCGGCCGCTCTAGCCGCAGCAGCGACTTGCGGTGCGGCGCCGGCCGCCTCGCCGCACCGACCGCACACCCACACGCACAGCCGCCCATTGAGCGTGCGTCGCGGGGACAACGCCAGAGACAAGTACATGCGGAATATCTGCACCTGCACATACCACGAAAAACAAATGCTCTATGGCTTATTTTTAAAGTTGTACCGTTGCCATAAAATCCAAAAAAAAAAAAAGTTGTACCGTTATACCTAGCTTGTGTGACTCGTTGCAACACCTTGAATTCATAGAAGACTGGCGGTAAAATTAATGTTTAATGTTACCTGTGTATCGGGTAAATGGTACATAACCGAAGACGTAGCGCACAGAAGTTGCGAGGGCATCCATAGTGAGTCGTCCTCTGGTTCGATACCTCGGTGGAATCGATCGTCGCGAAGTATTTTCTGAAAAAAATTGTTACCATGTCTTCGTTTTCTAATTTCATAAGCTTCAAAGGAAAGCGCCTACGTAAAGAAAGGTGATGCGTCATTGAAATTGAATTCGCTATGACGTAGTATAAAATTCCTGAAAGGGAGACCAATGTAATGACGTCATAGACTTGTGCAAAACACAGAGTGCGTCATAATCTATAAGTACTTTCGCACAGCCGAGATTTTGACAAAAAACATGTTAACTGTGAATAATAATAACAATAGAGGTGTCTTTATTCGAAACTTATTATTAACTTGAATATTTTGTGAATTATAGAAGTTAAAGGATTACGTATTAATCGCTAGCTATGTCAATGTTTAGTCAGAGAAAACGTAATTGTAATATGTAGGGTAGTCACATGAAAGCCCTGGAGAGCGTATGCGATGAAGCGGGGGCGCTTGGTCTCGAGCGCCAGCCGCAGCGGCTGGAGGCAAGCGCGCCGGACCTCGTGCGCCGCCCTCCGGCCCTCGTGGGACTCCCTCCGGATATTGTGTTCTTGGATACAAAGTACTTCTAACAAACAAAAATACGAACTATAAATAAGTATACAAATTAATAGCTGAGGGAAAATATTTGGCGAGATATCGTTAATAATAGTTGGCAGCGGTCTTTTCGCTATTTCAGCGAATCCGAGTAGCCGTTTATTAGTTTACCATCTTATATTTTTCATAGTGAAATAGAAATGCGCGCATAGTTACAGGCCGCAGGTAGGGTTAAAATTATAAAAAGGTGAGTTTACCTAACAAAAAGTAAAAACAAAACAAATAGTAAAGAAAGAAAATTGCCAAAGCAGAAGGTTGCTTCAAAATGTCGATAATGTCAAGGTAACGCCGTAAAACAATGCAGATGTTCGTTGCAGTTCGCAGACATTTTTAACGAAAGTAAAATACTTTTATGTTTCCATAGATTTTTTTTTTTGATCGGGAGTTATTTTAGTTTTTTTTAGATTGAAGATTCCCTCGACATATGTAGGTGCAAATTAAACATTTATTACGACGCAGTTGTAACGGTAGATACCGATCCGAAATAGCAACAAATTTACTATGTTTACCCAACATGATATGCCATAGCAAGTATTTTTTCAATATGTTTACTAAACAATTGTAACAAAAATATATAGAGAAAGATAGTCCCATATAGATAGTGCTTTAAGCAATCAGTGTATAGCGAACCTTATTGTTCCCTAGAAGAGCAAGCTCTTTTTCGATCAATAACTTATGACGTCACGCGATGCAATCTCAACCACCAGGAAAATTAGATAGTTTCGTAAAAACTACAATATCAGAACTTGAATAAATGACCTGCATAAAAATAGTAAAAGTTGTTACATTTTTAATATTTTGTGTGTAGATTTTTTATTTTATTTTTTACATCTTGTAAACTGGCCGTAATCAATACATCGTATAAGTGCAGTTTATTTGGTTTTTCAGCTCTTTGATAAAAACCCTTATATAGTTCGCAATTTACTTTTATCACTACATTGCTTTTATATTGTGTAGGCGTAAATAATCGTTCTTAAATTTTCCATCCTTTCATTCGCTTTACGTTGTACTTATCCTTTCAAGCTTTTATCAGATCTAATAATCAATAATTACATACCCAGTGCTTCCTGACATGATTTCTTGAGTGCGATTAACTTTGGTCCAGTAGATTCCTTGAATATCTCTTGTAACAATTCCTCCATATCAATCGTACAAGAAAAACATATTGACCGGCGCGTTAGTTTATCGGAAAGTAATTTGTGCAATGATTAAACTGTTTAAAACCTTAAAATATATTTTTTTACAGCAAATCGGAGGACATATGATTAGAAGCTTCTACGCGAGTGGGTGTTTGAAACACTACTTATCAGTAGTTAGCTTATACAGTACGCAACTGTGAATACTGAGCATGCTCAGTGAGAAAATCAATACCCTTACTCTCTACTAGTGCTCTTAGGATTTTTTTTAAAGAATCAACAGGTAGTAAATACATAATAATATCAAGTATCGAAGCTATAAAGTATATCAACTTTTTTATTTGTTACGCGGTAAGTAGCAAGCAAGTACATAAAAAATGCCAAATAAAATATGGAATTAAAAATTATTTTCCAACTAAATGGGATACAAAACTAAAGTACAGTAAATATAAAATAATATTATTTACTAGCGCATAGAAATCATTTTATCAACTTCAAGTACACATAATTTTTGTTTTCGATACCATAATTATCGCTAACATTTTGCATCGCATTGTGAATCTGATTTAATTTCATTGCCATTTTATTTGTTGTGTTTTGCAATTTCTTTGACGTTTAATTTATTTAAATGAAGTTTAAATTCGTTCAGTACTTGTTAAGTTGGATTTTAATTTTCATAACATTTTCAAATCGATTTAACTTTGTAAATAAATGTTTTTTATTAAACTGTTTGGGGTTTGTAACGATCGCTGTGCTTAAAAAAAACGTTCCCTTACTACTAAGTTATTATCGCTGTATTGAGAAAGATAAATTGTATAATTAGTTATTCCAGTAATGAAAAATTAAAACTTGATTTTAAATGAGACAATCAAGGAATAATCCAAATAAAATCGATGTTTCATAAATCGATTTGCGATCGACTAAAGTGATTTTATAGTCTTTGGTCAATCAAACTTTTCGACTGACAGAAACCATCGACCATTTGTCATTTGTCACCATTCAACCATAATAGGAAAATGGTTTCTTGGAGTGGTTTAGGTCGATCTTTTGGCATCAATTTATTTAAAAACAAGTCAATACCATTTAAAGGACAAAATGTGAATTTAACTACCAGCAAAATATTAAACGCTGACCATGGCCATAGGGTTATGGCACTACAACCATCGAGGTATGTCATTCCAGACCAAGACGCAATGATTACCTAACCAATTTTTATTAAAGGAATATTATTTCACGTTTTATTTTGGTAACACACTTGTTTGTTACGAATTTAATATAATATTACAGGTGGCAATGGCACAAATTCAAGGACATGTTCCACTACTATGCGATGGTCGGCTTGATTCCCGTGACTGCGATTATTTTTTACACCAATGTTTTCATTGGTCCGGCTCAACTAACACCTATTCCTAAGGATTACACTCCAAAATATTGGGAATATCACCGTCACCCAATAACGAGATTTATCGCTCGCTATATCCACATTGATCCACAGCAGGTAATTTTAATAACAATATTAGTTACAGTAGAATCTCGATAAGTCGATTCTCAAGGGAAATCAAAAACTTTGACTTATATACTTTTCGACTTACCAAGTAATTCATAAGTCAAAATGTTCAGAGAATTCCTAGTAAGACATTAAGTTCAACTAATATAGACTTACAGTTTGTTTTATTTGGAGCTAACAAGTATAAATATGTCTATAATGCCTATGGGGCAATTAACACTTTGAGTTAGAAAGTTTAAATAACTTGTGGTATTTGATGGACCCCTCAACTGACATGAATTACTTGGAGCCACTTTTTGACTTACCAAGAATCTGATAGAGACACTTGGAGATTTCACTGTAGTAAACTTTTTGTCAATTCATTACAGTAGTAGTTTTAAAAAAAAACTCATTGACTTGATAACCTCCTTCTGTTGGAAGTCGGTTAATAAGTGAAGAAGATAATGAACTGATCTTCATTTATTTTTTGGCTACATAAAAGTTGTGGCTTTTTTGTGTGTCTAATCATGTTGCACAAAAAGATTGCATTTTCTAAAGCTATTTTTAAAGGGATAAGTGTTCAGCAATTTTTTTTTAATTCAACGGGCAAGTTTTAAAAAGAATGCTCTTATTCCTTAACACCATTCTTATCTCAAACAAAGACAAAAATATCAGTACAAGTGACATTAGTTATTGATCAATACCATGTTATTTCCAGGAGTATGAAAAATTCATGCACTTCATTGATGAAGAGCATCAAAAAGCTAAACTCCGCCAGTTGGAGAAAGAAATAGTTAAGAAGATGTCTGAACGTCAGGACTATCAAGCGTATTATTACAGACCTATGGTCAACAAATACTTGCGTATAAACAAACAAGTGGGTGACGATATCTACAACCGTCTCGGTGATGATTATAAAGATTAAGGCTCGAAGCTTGAACCCGGTGTAGATGTATTTAGTGATCAAGTGTATCCTACAATGTGCTCTTGTAGATAAATAAAACGTTTTATTATTTAATTATATTTATTCGAATACCTTAGTTCATGTTTGTTGTGAATATAAAAAACAAAAATAAAATGATTATGTAAACTTTTTATCATTTTGTAAATTTATTAGAATGTAGTTGTTGTTCGCGACTTTGTCTGCGGGGAATTAAAAAATAGCCTATGTTACTCGGGGATAGTGTAGCTTTCTAATGGTGAAAGAATTTTTCAAATCGTTCAAGTAGTTTTTGAGTTATTACAATACATACAAAAATACAAAGCTTTCCTCTTTATTATATTAGTATATACTAGCTGTTGTTCGCGATCTCGTCTGAATTGAAAAATATAGCTAATGTTATTTGGGGATAATGTAGCTTTCTAACGGTTAAAGAATTTTTGGTACTGGCCCAGTAGAGTAGTAATTAAAACAGCAAAAATGATGTCTTATAAGACACTTTAGTATGGGAAAGTGAATTTTCAAATAGTTTCTGTTGTGGATAGCATTTCTTAATATAATTGACATATAATTGAGTTTTTAAAGAAGAAAGGAGGATTGATTTTTAATTTGGTAGTTAGTAAATAGTTCAACCCATGATGGAGTCACTCGTATTTTGCGTAACTTAACACATATCTTTGAATTTCTTTGCCGATATGTGCAGGTTGCATCAATGTTTTCCTTCGCCTTAAGAGTCGGGTAAATATGTACATATGAAAATCGAAAAACTAATTGGTACATGGCGGGATTCGAACTCGGGACCTGCAGTTTCCAAGTCAAGAGTTAAATCCCTGAGCCACCGACATTCTAATTATTTAGTATTTTGTTTTAGATTCAAATTATAATATACTAGCTGTTGTCCACGACTTCATCCGCGTGAATTTAAAAAAGATAGCCTATGTTACTCGGGGATAATGTAGCTTTCTAATGATGAAAGAATTTTTGAAATCGGCCTGGTAGTTCTCGAGTTATTTCAATACAAACAAAAATTCAAAAATACAAAGTTTCTCTCTTTATAATATTAGTATAGACTAAAGGAAAGTATACTTTTTATTTAAATTCTTGATAAAGAAAACACAAGTTATGGTAACATTGTTATTTAATTTACAGGAAATTCTAACGATTGACAATAATTTCCGACTTGTGGAAACCTTACAAAATGTCAACACTTATCTAGTAATGTGAATTGATATGACTCTACATTCCTTTTCTATCACTGCCACTATTCTTACATGCGTACTGATTTGGTTTAGATTTATTAAAATACTAGCTGTTGCTCGCGACTTCGTCCACGTGGAATTAAAAAATATAACCTATGTTACTCGGGGATGTAGCTTTCTAATGGTGAAAGAATTTTTGAAATCGGCCCAGTGGTTCTTGAGTTATTTCAATACATACAAAAATTAAAAAATACAAATCTTTATAATAGAAGATTATGAGCAGTTAACATAAATGGAGATATATTTGTAGAGAAAAAGTTACAGCATGCACTACTATAATTAATTTGTGTGAACCAAATCTATATTTTAATATAAAATAATTTAATCTGAAACAATAAATTATCGGCTCTTGATCATTCTTAAGTTTTCTTATAAAATTAACTAAAATTTAATTAATATAAAGTATCATAATATTTTTTATCCAGTCCATTTTTAAATTCAGACAATTTTAGAAGTATCCAAAAAAAAATTGCAGTCGAACCTGGATCAGCGACAGTCCAAGGGAGCACGATATTTGTCTCCCTTATAGAGGTCTACAAATCCGAGTTTCTCACATGGAGGTAAGCTACATAGGAGGAATGACTCACTTATAGAGATTTCTCGCGTATCCAGGTTTGACTGTACCAGGAATACATAAATAAATCAAGCTCTTAACAATATTGTTACATAAGTAAATTACATAACGATATGATTATAATCCCGTTCATTCAGTCTTCGCAGTTTGTATGTTTCCAACTATGACAACTATTCGTATTTAGATTGCTTTTCATTAATTTCGTATTAAAAACTATATACAACGCTCTATATAGATAACAATTCGAAGAATATTGCAAACCAGCTAAAGTTATAACAAAAAATTGTATCGTATAATATTGAGTAATATTTTGTTTAAAATGTAAAAAGAAAATTTAAACTGCTAACTCAATCCTTAGTAATTTAGATTTATGGCCATTCGAAAAGTCTTAAATTACTCTATTTTGTCCTCATTATTAACGATTTCAAATCTAAAACCTAAAGACGGCTACGTTTTTCTACTGTTAATATTAAAACCACATTTTCATTTCGCCTTCTCTTTTTCTGCTTGTGCCGCTAATTTAGCTTCTTTCTTTGCCTTCTTCTTTTCTTCTTTAGCTAATAGTTTAGCTTGTCGTTCTTCTTCCTTAGCTAGAAGCTTCGCTTGTCTTTCTTCTTCTTTAGCTTGAAGTTTCGCTTCTTTCTTCGCTTCCTTCTCAGCTTTAAGCCTCAACTTCTCTTCCTTCTTTCTCTCGGCTATTTCATTTTTCTTGTTATCACTACTCTCATCTTTCTTACCTTTTTCTCCAGACTTCGTAGTTTCTTCTTCTTTCTTTTTCTTTTCTTCCTTTTTTGGTTTCGCTTTGGGGTTATCTTTTTTCTTATCAGTCTCTTTGCTTTGGTCTCTAGATCTAGGGGTGTCGTCTTTATTCGAAGGTTTAAAGGGTCGGAAGAAATGTTGGTTGTCTTTCTGAGGAGAGGTTTCTAATTGTGTAACTATTTTCTGGGCACATCTGTAAATAATTCGAGAACAATATTAATTTTCTTCATACACTTAAATATTATAATTACTCAAGTTAAAATTAATCTAAAGTAATAATTTCTGACTTTATGTACACTTTTAAAATACCATGCATATTTTGTCAGAATTACATTGGTACCGTATAAATATAGCGGTAGTTTGGTTACTAAGTACTATCGATATAGATCTAAAACTACGAATTATTCAACGGAACAAGAACAATATAGATATCAGGTACTATTATAAAAGCCTATCGTATTTACATCTGTTCACTAGAGCAAACAAACTAAATACATACATCAACATGAGTCGCGCTCCAGTGACAGACTGCGAAAAACGTGATACTTTCAAGTTTCCCGCAACAAATAGTAACCAACTTATGTCACTTCAAGCCTCGGACAGGAAAATTAACCCACAAGAATATGTTTATTACTCGAAGATGGCTTGAAAGGCCGATCGATGATAAGACTA
>QDHC01000296.1:1111675-1132596 GCA_013186455.1 Papilio dardanus tibullus | reverse complement strand
AATTATTTATTCCAATAATTTGACATGAATGTAACACTTACTAATATTAATGTTACAATAAGCCTGCACTAATATTTTTACTTATACTCAGAGTTTTGTGAAGATGTATTAAGCTATATTAACTTTTTAATTAAGTAACATAGTACCGGCGCCTATTTTGCATGAGGGAAGGTCTTGGTCCACTCGAGCCAGCCAGTTATCCAATTATTAATCTATCTAATTAAGTAATTTTCTATTCAATTTAATAACATTCTAGAAACATCGAAAAAAGTTACTTCTGCTCCGTAAGAAGCGGTCAGAAGCCCGTGACGTCATTCGAAGACGCGGCTCATAAATCCGTTCGGCCGCGTCTCCAGAGATGTTCCGTCTTATCCGGTGACAGGGTTGTCAAAACACGGCTCGTATTCCCAACAAAGCTCCAAATTTATTGCAGGCCGCTCAGGGGAAATATTACACGGGCGTTTGAATGTTGTATTAAATATATTTCTGCCCATTTTTTTTATTATACATATAATACGGCCAAGGAAAGGAACAGATATGTTAAATTTACCTAGTAAAACGCTTAGTTTTGTATGGTTTTGGTTATCAGAATGTTACGCGAGTCACCACGAATAATTTAAAAAGGTTTTTTATGTATTTAATAATTGTGTCCGCCGTCAAAACTTTGAAGGATATAAGAGACAACAATATGGTGAGAAAAGATAAACCTTAATCGAACAAATATAGACTTACTTTTTGATACAAGGGCATTGCTTTAACAGGAGCGAGGTGTATTGGCCTACGGTGGTCTCAGCGCCAAGCACCGATACCTGAACCCCGGGGCGCGACGGGGGCAACGGGAGCGGCTTGCGCACGGGGGCGGCAGGCACCGTCTTCTGACTCGACGGTAAAACTTGTACCGCCGTATCCTTCTTGACCTCCTTTTTCTTTTCTTCGCAACGCAATTCACGAAATGGCGCTAACAGAAGTTATGAAAGTTAAACTCAAATACTCGGACTTCTTTGATCATGGAAAAAAGCTAATACAACATTATAAGTCCTATAAATTGTCCTTTTTCAAAAGACTCGAAAGGTTACTGAACTTTGTGTTTTACGTTTAAAATACAATATTTTCCGATACGACGGATCCGAGTAGAAGTCGCTTATTTCTATTTCCCAGTTGTGTGCATAAAACGTTATTTATTGTAAAAACCAGATGTGGCTTGACATTACAGCTTCCTTGAGACGTTGCATTTTATTACACCTCAGAGTGATATGAACAAACATGGTGTTATGGAGGATTTTATAGTCAAATTTAACATCGACTTATAAGCAGCCACAGGAGTAAAATACTACTTTATTCTTAATGTAATAAACAGGCATGTTACAATGAAAATTACCAATATTTTGATGCTCTAACATCATGCCTTCCTTGTGGAGGATCAAAGTGTGTGCTAATATGCCATACATCTCTATCAGCCGTCATATTTGAATTCCCTCCTTAGTTTCACTTTCACTCGATCGCTTATCATAAAACAAATCAACATACTTCCAAAGTTTGTGCCGCCTTCAATTATTTTCAATTTGATCTTGTGGAGTATCCCCTTCTTTTTCTTCCGTCTCTCACAAGGCCCGGGACAGACTTCATCTTTCTTAGCTGGCATGTCTACGATAGCTCGTCTACATCCCTTATCATCTTTAAATTTCGCATAACATCTAAACATATTAGTATCATATCTGTGTATCAGATTTCCAAACAAATGTTTAGATTTAGATATAAGATTTGTTGTAAACATTGCTAAAATTTTGATATATTTACATATAAAATATTCTTTCAGGATCGTTTAGACATTGGGCATGTCAGAGTTTGACAGAATTACTCAATAATTTATCGTCTAATACTTTCTTTATAGAGGTTTATGTAGGCGCGTATTGACAAAGGAGAATACACTGGCTTGGGACAAAATTCCATGGACTGGGTATGACTGCAATGTAATCCCATGATTGGTACTCAACCAACCTTGCAGTCCATAAGTTTTCTTAAATGAAGCACTAACGCACTAAGCCTATAGCCTGGAATCGTCCAGTGTATAACTGTATCAAGATATTTCCATCAGCTTAATTCATATAAATCTTAAATATGTCAAGAGTTAATCTCATCAATCCATCAATGAAAGTTATAGTTGTGATTCGATAACGAACGATTCGAACGGTAATTGAGTTGTTTCGATAGTCTGATGTATTTATAGTCAGGTCTTTAACAATGGATCGAGTCGAGAGGGAAAGCGCTCCGGGCAACGGCTCACCTTGGCACTGACGTATTAATAGTGTACTCTGAACGGACGGCTTAGCACTAGATTGTTGTGAAACGGAAATAGATCTAGTGACGAGAGTTTTTGCATTTAGAGACTTTGAGAAAACAATCGATTTGAGACAAAACGAGGAGATGAGGTCTAATAAGAATTCAGGTTTGAAAAGACTAACTATATGTCAGGGTAACCTTTAATAATTAGTTAAGGTCGTTATAATTTAAACATCTACAAGGATTGATAAAGCATCGTTAGCAAAACTCTTGTTCCGTATATTCTTCAATTATAGTAATAATTGTAGATAAAGTTTTCAAGAAATATAGTCTAGGTGTCTCGCTTGCTATTCAGTAATATGCATCCCCTTCAGCTTCAGTTTATTTCTATTAAATTACGATAAAATGAAATATGTTTCAATAATGAAATACTGAATAAACATTTTCATTCTTCCATCAGCACGAGGCCTCGACCCAGCTCGCTCTAATCCGGTAACGTTGACTCGTATCTACTTCATTCGAGATAACTTCTATTTATAAAACCATTAACTTTTATTTCTATACTATAAACGTTTTATATTTTACTATTATGACTATTAAATATGAGTTTACGCTACTATTTGATTATGATAAATAATACAAAAATCAGCTACATAGGTAGACACTTGATTCTTCTTTGCACACAGAAATGCTAGGCTGAATAAGTAATAAAAATATTCGTTCAATTAAAATAATGATGAATGATAAATGTTGTATATAATGAAAGTAAATAATATAGAGTACACCGTGATCCATCACAAGTCTGCTACCGGAAGTCGCGTGACGCGCACGCGATGCTTTGCGTTTGCTGAGGACCTAAACTTATGTAACTGACGATAACAGCTTAGGTACCTACTTATCAGTAGATTTTGATAGTTTACCGTGGGTTTCTATTGCAGAATTAACTTCACTGACACGTATAGTTTTCAACTTAAAAAAATATTACGATTTTATACCGGTGTAACACAAAAGCTTAAAAAGTAAAACACAGCAACGTTGTTAGTTAGATTGCACAAAATCAATGGCAGAACCATTGATTTCACGGTCTAGATGCCATAATCTTTCGAAACTCTTACGTCGCTATACTTTTAAGATTGATATTGGCATTTTGGACTTTATTCAGAAAACTTTTGATAAGTATCACATTAGGGTTTGATAACTATGTGTCTTATAAATATTGCGTAATATTTGGAGTAGGTCATGTTTATGTTTTTCTGTCTCTTCCGTTCTAGCCATCGCTGTGGTTTGGCTTTCCAAGGCCTTGGAATGAAGCATTTACTGAAGGTGATCATTCGTATTCCTACACCGAGATGCGGCGCCCACGAGTGGCCCACAGGAAATTCTTTAGTTGCAGATAGAACACTATACGCGACGGATTGCTCGAGATGCTACCAGGTTGGTAGATACGCCTTTACTATGAATAGATATAAAAAGTTAAATAACTTACGATCTTGGTGTTGAGATGCATCAGCTCCCGCTCGGTGACCCGTCGCCTCGCTGTCTCCATTTGCTGCTGCCGATACTGATTGTACTTGTACAGCAAATACATCCCGGGCAGGGCCAACACCACGAAGGGTCGCATTAAGCTGGACGAAGAGGACGCGCGTTGCGGCATCTTTGTATTATCATTATTTCCTCCAGTCTAACTAGGCACACACATCAGCGACCGGCATACACCTTGTTAGGCGGATCTCGCGATTCGATATGAACTTTATGACGATTGTCATAGAATTCATCTTGCACTATCACAATGTCTACTCTATAAACTTACTATGGAAGAATTTGTACGCACTACGACTAGACTTTTAGCACTTCTTATAGCGTCACTATGCTACGGGGTTTCTACGTAAAATGGTTTTTATTGCTTTAATAATAGACCTAATTTTTACATTGTTGTTTTGTTTAACCAATTGCTTTTGGCCGGCATCTGTAACAAAAAGAAAAAATACTATTAATAATGCTTATATTCTTAATAGGTAGACCAAAATAATACAATGTTACAGAAGATTAACCAAATATGTAGCAAAAAATTGTACTGAAATCCAATTTTGCTGACGTCACGTCTACAAGTGAATGGATTATCATGGAAAATTAGTTTTTCCGATGCTGTTATACCGACGAGGTAATTTTCCTAAGCCCGAAATAGAGGCAATAAGCGGCCAATAAATTGATTGATAGCTTCCTCCGGGGACCCGCGCTGACATACGACTTGCAATTTCTTACAACAGCAATGTTACGAGTATTATACGTACATTTTTCTTGAGCAAGAAAATTGTTAGTGTCTGAAATCTTTGAAAGCCAGTTATAACATGAAAATCTGCATTTTTTTTACTTATTTACTACATTTAACCTTCAAAAATATTTGGCAAGCAGTCTATTATGTATTGGTGTTTCATATTTCTTCACTACAATAATTATGATTGCATAGATATTAATGAAATCAATTAAAATATCTCGGAACAGTTCCAAAGTATATTAAGAAACAAACTTACTAATTGAATGACGCAAACGAAAAAAACTAGGCAGCACGAATCAGCAGATTTCTAAATTTTTTTTTTGCAATATTCATCGTTCAAATTAATCGTGGCCAGGTCGTTTAAGGTGTATAAAATGTTCAGTAGGTTCTTCAACGTTAGAAGAGTTGATCGAAGCACTTCTGGTGCTCCAATTAACTGCTGACGTAAAAACTTTTCACTTTTTTCGCTAGGAAAAAATAAGGTTAAAATTCGCGATTTATATTTAGTAACAATTGGGGTTAAATAAAAAAAATGATTTCAAAATGATATCTGAATCTACGTTCAGCAGAGCTTTTCGTATTACAACCAAGAAAGATAGTCTTATACATACATATGTATTTTATTTTTAACCAAAATATAATCTATATCTATACTGATACTCGTATTATAAAGAGAGAAACTTTGTATTTTGAATTTTTGTTTGTACTGAAATAACTCAAGAACTACTGGACCGATTTCAAAAATTCTTTCACCATTAGAAAGCTATATTATCCCCGAGTACCATATTTTTTAATTCCACGCGGACGAAGTCGCGCACAAAAGCTAGTTAAATATATAATCCGTGAAAAATCGATGACGAATAGCCAAACGACATACGAACGAAAAACTGAGATCACAAAAACAATTCTATTTCAAACAGGATGCTTGTGGTCGTTCCAATATTGATGTCTATAGATAGAGGTGGCTTCTATAGGGTTTGTATTGGCTCTACGGTATTACCCTGTACCAGTCGACGCCACATATCGCTCAAACGAGACCTCGCTCTTTCACGTTATGTATCCCTAGTCGATTCATTGAAAACAGTCGATATTGATCTAGCTTTATTCGGATATACACTACCGAATATTGTTTCTATAGATTAAAATTATAGCAAATTACGTGTGGATGTGTTTATAGATGTAGAGGGGTGTGTTGCGTTACTTTCTGTCTAAGTTCTTTCCGTAGTTTTTCGTGAATTCTATTTACTATTAACTGTTACTAACTTAAGTAGTAAGTTTACTAAAAGAGTAAGATGGAATGTAAGACGTATTTTGAACATCACGCGGTTCGAATGTATGGTTACGGCCTCAGCGGGGCAATCAAGTATAAGCTGTGTAAGTCATTTCGTGTCTGGAGACCGCAAGGCCGATATTGACTCTGCTGTATACTGAAGCAGCTCTAGAGTCAATTTCAAATTGAATATTTCAGTTACAAGATGTCTATTATTAAGATGTTTTTAAAAATTAATACCTCTACTTTTATTAGCTTCATTTATTGGTATAAAATAAATAAAAGGCACACGCCTTTTATATTTTAAGCATGCTACAAGGTAGTGAAAAACCTCGAAATTATAAGAGATACAGTAAAAATATTGTCAGAGAGTAATTACACATCACAAGTGTGGATTTTAATTTGTTACTCTGAAAATTGCTTGTATGAAGCCGCTCTGAAGTTTCGTGTACATTTTATTTGTTTCATTAACATGTTTTTATAACGTTTTATTTTGCACAATTCTCTTTCATACAATCCATCCAAAATTTCTTTGATCTTCCCTCTTTACTTATCATAATAAATTCTATTGAAAACTTGATCTTGTCAGTAACTATTAAAAGTAATACTCTTAACGTACTAAGTAAAACCTCTTAAGAGTTACTTATATTTTTAATACCGTAATAAGTCTCTTAATACTCAATATGCTGCAGAAATTACCATAAGATCAAGATGAATCTTAGTGCTTCAAACTTCTTAACTAAACAAGTATTTATCTGATCAAATCTTGATGAAGCACGCTTAAGGCGTTTTTAAAATAGATTCTTCAAAAAAATGCGATAAACTCAACTTTATGGCGTTGTATTAAAGACCACATCCTTAAATTCTCTTAATAGTGTCATTATTATACTAATGCATTATTTATAATAACACACCATCCCTAGTCGCTTTTATTTATTGCCAGTTTCCTCGATAGTTTTTCGTAAAATGTAAAATAAATTGATAGACAATTTATTTCAAATGACATAAAAGGTTTGTGAGTGCAGGAAGGTGCATAAAACGCGAGCGCGAGTACAGGAAACTGGTGCATTTCCGACCTTGCTCATGCAGAACGAAGAATATATTTTAAATATTTATACCAAACTATTCTATTCGTATCGCTTATTTGCTATTCCCTCTTAATATCTAGTATTCAAAATATAATTTCAGTAGAATTCTATTAAGAATTTATTCACATGAGTTACATATAAAATGAGTTTGAAGATAATTATGTACTGCTAGAAACCAAGGGTTTAGCTCTTGACTTGTAAACTGCAGGTCCCGAGTTCGAATCCCGCCATGTACCAATGTGTTTTTCATTTGTACATATTTACCCGACGCTCTTAGGTGAAGGAAAACATCGTGATGCAACCTGCACATATCAGCGAAGATATTCAAAGATATGTGTATTCACGCAAAATACGCGCTAGTCGTGGAGTTGCGGAAAATGGAGCCCATCATGGGCCGAACATGACCTTACCTTACTGCTAGAAACCGTTACCCTTTTTCCAGTTTTGTATCAACAGTAACTAGCAAAGTGCGTAACAATAGACAATCTATTGTAGAATAATCTACAGACATAGTTTAACACGTGCAGTATTGTTAAAGTAAATAACTCGATCCATCCCGTCTGTGTACGTACAATATTCATAGTTTCTATGTATTGTAGATATATTGTTATACGCTTCTCTTACCACCTTGAACGCGACGAGATGAATCAACCGTCGCTTGATTGCTTCGTTAGATCTAACAACTAGTTAACGAAGCGCGCCTTGTCGAAACGATCTTATCCGAAATTTACTTTAACAATTTTGCTATTTCTAATTGTAAGGGAAAGAAATAAAATGAAGCAAAAAGACAACGGTAGTTCTAGTGTACTTGATTTCCAAATGAACATTAAATGTCTCTCTTAGTGATGTTTCAGAGTCGTTTAATTATCACTTAAGGAGACCATTAGAATAAATTAACACTAATATTCTCTGGTAGCATCAGAAACCTAGAAAAAAAGTACTTTTTCATTTAAGAAATTACACCAAATTCGAGTCGCATCCAAGAATCCAAGTATTAAAATTGTCTTTTTTGTAATTACAAAATTTTATCTTCTAAAACGAGTGCCAAATGCACATGCTATAAAAACACGTCGCCTACAAAATATTGAGTATTGTGTAATAAGGACTTTTGTAACTGTTTTATTATTACAAAATTATAATGTAATTTAAGACACCCCATTTTCTCCCTTACGTGGGTAAGAGGTTTATGCATATTTAACCACAAGAGAGAAAGTTAAAAGGTTTGCGCGGAAGCATTTATCTTGCAAATAATGAACAAACTGTTAAATTTCTAAATTTTTAAAATACATTACAAGTTAAAAAATGCTCTGCAACCTTAAATCACAACATTGATACCAAAAATAACTACGGCATTTGTATGGAAAAGTGTAAACAAGAACACAAAACACAGTGTCATCAAAAGGGCAGTAATAAAAAGGCGCGCTCTACACTTTTTCAGGCGGGATTTTTGCAAAAGCGGACGAAACAAAAGACGGCACGTCAACCGGAAGGTAATGGGTACGTGCAGATTGAAAGTAGCTCCTTTTGTTTGAGATACCAAAAATGAATGAAAAACCAAATTAATCGGGAATTGTGAAGGAAAATGGATAGCTTTAAATCAATATCTATATTAATTCTATAGAGAGAAACTCTGTTTTTTTCTATTTTTGTTTGTATTGTAATAACTCAAGAACTACTGGGCCGATTTCAAAAATTTTTTCACCGTTAGAAAGCTAAATTATCCCCGAGTAACATAGGCTATGTTATTTAATTCTACGCGGACAAAGTCGCGCACGACAGCTAGTACTATGTATGTCTTAAGAGAAACTACTTACTACGACGTTAATCATGTTGTGTAACAAACAATGATTTTGGTGTTATCAAGATTTAGAGAGAGCTTTTCATGTCAAATTACCAGGATGTTAGTTATCAGTAAGCGTTACTAGATTATTTCAAATGCTGTAGCTTTAACGTAAGTCTAAATTATTAGAAAGTACTGAAAAATTACCTACTTGCATCTCAGTGTGACATTAATTTACACACACAGAGCGTCGCAAATAAGTTTAGCAGCAATCTACAAGACAAATACAGCATCAACTTCACGACAAGATTTCTATTGGTCTCGTTAATATTGTTATCTCTCTTTTATCAAAGAGAATTGTAGAGATAACGATTGTTACAGACAAATTAGAGTTTTTTAACAGTGGTAAAGCCCGCTTTAACATCTTCCCACGAATTGTCCGGCTCGCCCGGAGAAATACCACGACAACACAGAAGACTGGTATGAAATGGATGAAATTCCGTGTTTCGTCCGATGAGTGTGGTGCCGGAGGACTAATTATAGACCACTTTCCCTTCCTATCCTTTTCTTATAAGGGAATGATGGGAAGGGGAAGTGGATTTAATGGGGAGGGAACGCATAGGAAGAGGAATTATTATTTTGCTGTGCGTCTCCTCCTCCGTAGATTAAGGGTAGGCAATGCATCTGCAATTGCAGATGTCTAAGCAGCGGTCGCTTCGCTATTTCAGCGAATAAAGGTGGCCGCTTGCTTGTTTGCCACTTTTTGATATAAAAAAGAGTAAAATACATAATTCTCTTTGGTTTTACTTGTAGATAATTTAATCTCAAGGATTTACTTAAATGCCTTGCCAATCTCGGCATCTAGATTACCTTAATCCTAACTACGAGTGTCCGGGCTATGGACAGGGGCCAAGAGGCGGGGTGCCGCGGGGTGCCGCGGGGTCAGTCGGTGACGTCACACCGCCCCCGGCCTGCCGCAGCGCGCCAAACGCGGACGTTACGGATCACCGAGTAATGGTCATACTAATTTAACTGGGAAAGGTGATATCATTTTTTATAACTATAATTTTGGTTTACACTACATTCGACCAGCTATATTTGGCTTGTTTCTAAAACTGTAAACAAGGATTCCATCCTTTTCAGGCTGTAAAGAGCAGTAATTACGTACGAAATCCCGTAGTTTGTAATTCAATCATGGTCAGTAAAAGTTTTACATGAGGTAAGCCTTCAGGCTAGAAGACATATAGTCCCTCAGTCGTAATAGCAATCTAAGGCACCCTTGGGGCCATTGGCGATTAGGAAGATCCTGATCGACTAAAAAGAGTGACATAGCGTGGTCCTACGTCGACGTAATAGGGAGTCTTAGATGGTTTAGTGCTTCGTATTGAAACTCTTGTTCAATAAATGACTATCGTTTTGATGTTGTCAAAAATCTTATTGGATACCATAGGGCGTTCCGGAATTTGTATTGCAAAGTTGATTATGTTTTTGTATGTATGTATTAAAATAAGATGTTCAAACATCTGCGCAATGCGGTCTTACGAGGGACGTAAATAGCTTCAATCAACGTAACCACAAAGTTATCTGATATACGAGTAGCAATTTGTCGTTGTATCGTCTCCTCTCAACTTCTAATCTCAACTAATTTGTAGAGTTAACTTTTATTGAAACAATCTCTCAACGATACAATCTTTCAACTATTTACATTATAAAAATACCACCTGCTACTCTTTTACCTGTGTAAATCTAATACAAAATATCACAATAATTTATCCCTCATTTTGCTTAAAAAATTTGACAAAAAAATTAAAAAAAATCCATTAGATCAAAATGGTATAGAAATTCATAATTTTGATATTGAGTAATAAAGTAGACATTTTCGGTTCTATTCCGAAACGAGAATCAGCGTTATTACTGTTGTATTTTCTACGTTTGGTACTGGTACATTCCTAAAATTTACAGAACATCCTTGTTTCTGGTACTTCTTATGATACATAATTTGGTCCAATAAGACCCCTGATCTATCTTGTTTAGTTCCGAGTGTCCTTCAGTATCAGTATCAAGTATAATCGACATAGTGGTCCTCATTTATCGCAGTCCTTTATACATTTTTCCAAATAAGGAGATTTTTTTTGACAATTTTCCCAAAAAACGTAGTCACTTTATATGTAACTTTTTCTTTCACAAATACCGGTGAAACGTAGGCAAAGTAATTGAAACAAAGTTTGTTAACCGCAACGTAACACTTCTCATGCAATATTTATTTTGTTCGTACAAACTTTTGTATATTTACACAAACTTTCGTAAACTTCTAAATGAGGGGTTTAGAATATATTCTAAATAAATATACTAAATAAAGTTCTTTTGAATATTTTTTTAGATACTTTTGCCTAGCTATGTCGTACTATTCAATCTTACTATTACAGTGAAACCTGGGTGAGTGAGAGTCCATGGGACCGCGATATTTTTCTCACTTATAGAGGTTTCTGTCTTATCCGTTTATCTCGCTTTTGGAGGTAGCTCGCTGGAACCGAGTTTTTACAGTGGTAGAGCCCGTTTTAACATCTTCGCAGGAATTGTCCGGCTCGCCCGCTGACATAACACGACCACACAGAAGACAGACGTCAAATGGAAGCTATTCCGTGTTTCGTTTGATGAGTGTGGCGCCGGAGGCCTAATTTTAGTCCACTTTCTCTTCCTAGCATTTCCGTCTAAGAAAATAATGGGAAGGAGTAGTGGATTGGCGGGGGAGAGGACACATAGGAAGAGGTATTTTCTTCTTGCTGTGCGTCTCCTCTCCGTAGATCAAGGGTAGGCAACGCATTTGCAATTGCAGATGTCTATGGGCAGGGGTCGCTTCGGATTTTTCAGCGAATCCTGGTGAGCACTTGCTCGTTTGCCACTTTATATTATAACAAAAAAACATAGATTGACTCTCGCTTATCCAGGTTTGACTAAAATAAATGCGAGTATTAATGGATGAATGGATGAATTAATATTTGTTAAAAGGTATCTCCGGTACCGCTAAACGGATCTCCAAATGCATAGATAGAACATAGACTGGTAGATCACAAATTAAGTATTAAGTTTTTCTAAAATCCACGCGGACGGTATCTCGAGCTGGAATGTGATATTTTAGGTTAGGTGTATGCAAATCTTTAGCGTGATGTCGCATTTAATCTCATATCTAACCATCCCGCCTTCATATATGTTAATATTTCGTTGATTATTCATGATTTCACTTTCTAAAAGACTGGATTCATCCCCAGTGAAGTAAATTAATTCATATTACGCGTTAAAGTGTAAAATAGGTAAGCTGTAGGAAAAATAACATAATTTATTAGTAATTTCTTTATTAAGATTTGGATTTTCTTAAAAAGTTTATTTCGATGGCCAAAACTCCATGATTAGTGTAACGTCCTAGGGGTATATTATGGCTCATCACTAGACCACGTCTTTAATAGTACCCAACACGCGCACCGCCTGTCGCCGGGCAAGACGTCTGTCACGACTGTCAACATGGCGTGATGCTCGAAGCACCCATAGACAACCAGACCATAGCTAATACACTATGGTAACAAATTATTTTCGAAAAAAAACAAATAAAAAACTGGCCTTTTCGTACTCCTTTCATTAAAGTACTCGCCTACTTTATTGCTCAAACTGAAAACGAAACAATCGTTGAAAACAAACATTGTGTGAAAACACCGACTGAGCAAAGCTGCGCGGACCGAAATTAAAAAACCACATTTCGGTTAGTAAAGAGAATTTATAAAACAAATACTCACATAAATTATTCTTTAGTAATTTTACGGTTATGTTAAGTCAAACTTCGTTGGACGTAAATCAGAGCTTATTATTTTGTAAGCCAAAAAAACCGTAGTGTCGTTAGTCGTCACCTACCATACTAGACGGCCTCTAGCCTATCCTAGGGATAACCAGACCTAAAGCCTTGTTCACACCAGGATAGTGATTTAGTCTTGTATCAGGTAGCAAGTATCCGAACAAAGGATTTACTAATCTACTCTACTAAGATATAGCTGTTCGGACACGTTTAGCTACTAAATTACCGGCTACTCGACTAAAATACTATCCTGGTGCTTACAAGGCTTAAGATTACTAAGCTGACTCACTGCGGATTAGCTGACTCTGCACATAATTCTTTAAATTATTCCCAGATATGAGCACATTTTATTATAAAGTTCGTAATAAAATGCAGGTATGGTTAGGAAATGCATGCGTAAAATGAGAACGTATTAAGGGTTTATGGTTATAATGAATGATTTTTTCATATTATTCTACTGCTAGTTAGATGCTGATCTGCTGTCTCTGTCTACTTTATTAAAAAAATAAGTGTTAGCATCAGTTCAACGTAAATACGCGCCGTTCACAGAAAGGTTAATTACGTCGGCAGCCATTTGCAAACTGAACATTTCTATTGTTAAGAAATTCATTTAATAACAGTTTCAAAGTACCCACATAACCTTTTGCTGTTCGCTTAAAGGCCAGAGAGTTGTTCAAATAAGAAAAGCTCTCTTTGAAGGTTTCTGTTTATGACGTGTGTAAACATAATTTTCAGGTTAATCAAATTCGTGAAATTAAAACTGAAGGTAAGGCTTATCCTTACATAGTATAAAACAATAACGCTTTTTTTATGTTTGTCCCTATATATGCTTGAATCTTCAAAACCACGCAACGGATTTTAATGCGGTTTTAATAGATAGAGTGATTCATAAGGAAGGTTTATATATATAACTAGCGACCCGCCCCGACTTCGCACGGGTTTAATTATTGTTAGTATGGCTGTTATATACAATGTTCACAGTTCTTCTGTAGTGTATTTAGTATCAGTTTTGCACCCGTGCGAAGCCGAGGCGGGTCGCTAGTTTATTTATACGAATGGTTAGATAAATCTGCATGGATCTGGAGGGTTACCCGAATAAAGGGGCATCCTAAAAGTGGCAGATCTCACTTATATTTAAAATCATAATTGATACACGATTAGATACTACTCGTATGTACTAATAATGAATGTGCATTAGTTATCCTGTCCAGTTGGGCAGTCGCAATCACGCGCTAAAGTTGCAGTAAATATTACTGAAGTCAACTTACATTTTCTAAGCTGATTTTCACATATGATGCTCAAGGGACTATAACAATATCGCCAATGCATGAAACTGACATTAACATTCAATAAGTCATGTGCTATCGCGTGAGATATCGAACGTCATTGTCAGTTCCATACATTTTTGATGTTCGCTATCGAATCGCTTTGTAGCGCATGAACATTGGGTAAACACCCAGTTTCATTTAAATTGCGTAGATACTGACCGCTGTTTTTTCAAAAGGGTTGAATCAATTTAAAACCTCGAGGGTTAACAAAAAAAACTATTTATTGTTTTTGCTACTCGTCTTTTCTCTCGGTATTTCGTAATTTTGAAAATTAATCCAGCTTCTGTCTACCTTTACGTTAATCCACACAAGCTCTGATGAAATTTGTCGAACCTAATCTCATCTGATGGCAGGACAATTAGGACCAACATGGAAATGCTGTTAACCTAAATTTTACCTTTAAAAGACAAAAAGGTATCTAGAATTTGAGGACATTTTCTCCGTAAATATCTACTCGCATTAAACAAATCCTTGCCACCAGTAATTCATAAAAAACATAATTTTATTGATTTTAAAATCAATTCCCACTAGATAGACCTGTACCCTGTACAAAAAGGTCGGCACTCCCACCTTATTCTGTCATGAAAACGCGGT
The DNA here is from genome assembly GCA_013186455.1 of Papilio dardanus tibullus. NCBI lineage: Eukaryota > Metazoa > Arthropoda > Insecta > Lepidoptera > Papilionidae > Papilio > Papilio dardanus. Next base: position 1,118,137 of record QDHC01000296.1, on the reverse strand, counting down.
AACCTTTAACCTACGATTAGTTAAAGTTTAAACGCTCAAATAAATACCATTTTGTATTATCATCCCTCTCTTTCACTTTAAAAAAGAGAGATAGCTATATATTTTTATATTTTTGAAGTGGAGTTCTGGAAGCCGACGGAAAACAAAAACCTTTGTTATCTGCGACATTTTATTATTTTTCCATACGACAATTGCTGTCTCTAGCTGATCCTATGAATTTGAAAGAGACGCGTATTTCGATTCAACTATTTCTTTTTGTTACATGATAAAAGTTTGAAACACTGATAGCTTATAGACCTACAGGAAAGTTTTCAAACTTGTATAACTTCGTGTTCTAGCTTTTGAAGAGATTGATCATGCAATTGGGTTAATAACCCTTGAGGCTATGTAGATTGTATCACATGGGTAGGTAACATATACTCGTACCACTAGGTAAAAGAAATCTGGAACATTTGTGAAAATTGTATGATCTTTTATTATTGCTTTTTGCTATCTGTACCTATTAACTGAACTTAGACTTAACCGTAGACGTAGAGGTGTTACGTAAACAATTTGATTTGTGTTTTTGTAAGTTTAATTCATTTCTTTGTCAATTGTGCAATGTATTTGCACTCTTGTTCGTAATAAATTAAGGTAGGTATAGAATATTGTGCAATGATTTGCCGACATTGTCACGCGAAGTAATTCGCCACATGAGACCTGATGGCGTGTCCCCACAAGGACGAACACCGGCCTTAAACTTATTAGGCACTTACCTCATCAAAACAATCGGTGCACCACAAACAAGCGATCGCGATTCATACAAAGGAAGACACGACGGTTGCTATCACATACAAAATAAAAGACACAAACAAATTGACATGTCGATCTGTCACACAATTTTAGTCAGCACTCGGATGGAAATCATCTTTTTCATTAATGTTATTTCATAAGAAACGGCGCAGCTCTGGCCTAATGGCGGGCGAGCGCGCTAGTCGGCGCGCCGCCTCACTGTGACGAACACACGCTCGCGGAGTAAACTTTGCGCATGCGCTACACAACGCAGGATCGCCCGAAATTCACTCCACAGCGAACTTTTGTAACGTCTTAAGCGTAAACTTTCGTTTATTCAAATTTAGCACCTATTTTTATGACACTTGGGACGTAAATATCCTAACTTTTTGAAGTAATTAATTCGTTTTGAAAGGTATTCGCGCGTGCCGCACTGCACACGTTGGTAATTAAATATGTGTTTGACAATAGCACAAGCTACGGTACGGAGCTACGGAGGCTGTGCTGTGCTGTAGCGCTGATGACGTCAATGCAAAGTTGTGTATCTCAAACCGGGTCGCAAGAAAAAAGGAAACTTTAAAAACTTATAATGAATCAATTTCAATATTACGTAAACGGTCGACGAAGCTTTGTTATGGAAGAAATGACCTTTGAGTATCTGTAATACAATACTTTTAAAAGCAGTACTTATTTTTATGAGTCAATGTTACAGGTTTATTATGAGTTAACATTACATAAGCCCTTGATAAAAGGAGTCCTAGAATTTTCTGATTAATAAATATTTTTTATAAAGCAATGTAAGATGATAATTGAAAATTTAAAACATTAAATGCAACATTACATTCTAATGCATGTCACGTTTCTTAACAGAATGATGATTTTTGGGGCCGTGAATAGACGAGACTTCCCATCAGACATCTGTTCACAGAAAAAGAAACAACCATGAAAATTTATGTCAAATAAATACCTATAAATGAAACTTTTCTTAAATCTGTTGTAGTAGTGTATTTTGGGAGGGTGTGTTTGCATATCCGGTCAGCGCCCCCGCTGTCTCTAGTCTCTATGTGGACTGATGGAAATAGATAGACGAGAAATAGACTTCGCAGTAGTAAAATATTCTAATTTTGGTCTAAATATTTCATGAGAAGCGAATCATTTGCATTGTTTGTTTCCTCTATTATTGGTGTTGCGTGTTGTCTATAGTTTATTTTAACGTTCTAAAATTTTACCTCTGCGTTTGCTATTTATGCCGATTTTCACAAATGCATCGATTTTTCGACAATAATTTGGTAAAAAAATTTAACTGAGTTTTTGTAGTCGTCCTTTGCGAGCCTAAAAGTCTTTTTAATTAAGTTTACTTTAATTTTACATAAAATAAAAAAAAAGCTTACGATACTAAATATTAATTTCGCCTCAATATCTCAACCTTCGATAGCTCAGTTGGTAGAGCGGTGGACTGTAGAGGCAACAATATTGTAATCCATAGGTCGCTGGTTCAAATCCGGCTCGAAGGAGTAGCTTTGTTTTTCGAAAGTGAAACAAAGTAGCTTTGTTTTTCGAAAGTGAAACAAAGTAGCTTTGTTTTTCGAAAGTGAAACAACAGAACTTTTTTGTAGGTAATAATTATTACTATGTAGTTTGAAGTTTTTGAAAAAAATCTTTCAAAAAGTAAGAACTTCAACTTTTGTAAAAGTTTCTTTTATTAAATAGTAGTTGGATCAAAAAGTGCCGAAGCAAATCTCCACTTTGACAAATCAATATAGAGTTATACATGTCAAATCAGTAGTAATTATTTCTCTTTTGAAATTGAGGTTCGTTGCGTTGAGAGATTTACCGATAAAAATTTAGACCGCTGCGGACAGGATTCGAACCTGTGCGGGTAGAACCCAATGGATTTCAAGTCCATCTCCTTAACCACTCGGACACCGCAGCTTCGACACTTAACGTGAAATTAGTTACCAGCTACACTTGTGTTGTAATAACAATAGGTTTTCAGCATATTACTTATCAGAGTTTCTTTAATATGGGAGAAATAGTAAACAAAATAATTGCAAGACTTGTGTATCTATAATTTTTAACATATTTATTTTATTACACAAAATACAACATTCTCATCTTATCGCAGTATGTAATATGTTTGTTTAAATCTATAATAATATTGATTGATTAACTGTCTCTATGGTTTTTTATATTTTAATTGATGTTTCAAAGTGCCATCTATCGTTGAAAATGAAAATTAAAATGATTTCTTGATAAGTCATGGCAGTTTTCTACTTACCGCTAGATGGCGCTTAAAAAATATAACCATATCTATTCGGTGACAGATGGCGTTGACAGTAGCAAAAAGTAAAAAAAACAAATGTAATATTTAAAATTAAAAACGTTGTATGTTTCTGTTGCTTTATAAATTATTGTAATAATTAAATTCACCTGAATTTCTATAATGTTATCTGCATATTATTTATTTAAAAGCACGATAATCTCAGCCTTTGGTAGGGAAAAAAGAAAAAAGGGAAAAAATAAGTTAGTAGAAATAGTTGTTTATACTTCGTAGCCTTAATTAAAAGTAGATGATGTCTATAAAAAGGCGCCCATTACACGCGAGTCCGGTCCACTTTCACAGCAGTTTTAATATCTATGAAAGATGGCACATTACAAAGATAGGTTTAAATAATATTTTAAACTTAGGTCTCTAATAATAAAATTATTTGGTAATTAATTGTGGGATATAATAAAAGTCATAATTTAGAACTATTAAAATGAAAAATGACATAGGTATACATGGCATTTTCATAACAGACATTTTTGTTCTCTAATCGCCGCGTCTCGTCACCAAAAGGCGAGGGGCGGGCGCGGCAGCTCACAAATAGTTAATATAGTTTTAAGAAAAATCATGATAAAATAACTATGTTTACTAAAGATGAAGCAACATTTGTTACAAAAGAAAGTAATAATCTTATCATCTAACATTAGTAAGCAACTATTTACTAACACATTCAAAACTTTTCAACCACACAATTACCTTTTACATTAACGTAATTTGTTTATTAAATAATATTATTTATAGAACAAAAACAATTATATATTTATTAATAGTTAACTAATTTGATGTTTTAGTAAACATGTTTTACATTCATTGGATCATGTCCATATAAGGAAAAACGATTACTTTTTCCTTGTTTTAAATTCTTGTAATAATTTTTCCTATAGAAGGCGTGTAAATAATAGCATTTTTTGTCTTAAAATGCAAATATTGTCCCCCTATTCCGAAAAAGATGTATAAAGTACTGCGATAAGCGAGGACCAATAAGCCGTTGACTATACGATACTGGAGGACAATCGGAACTAAATAAGATGGACCTAATGGAGATGAAGATGGTCCCATTGGACCAAATTATGTATCATAAGAAGGACCAGGAACAAGAATGTTCTGTATTTTGGAATAAATTTTATGAATGTACCAGTACCAAACGTGTAAAGTACAACAGTAATAACGCTGATTCTCGTTTCGGAATAAAGCGGAGTTAGTTTTAATTATATTCAATACAGCGTTTCTTTAAACCCCAGAAACAAAATGATAAATAAACTTTTTTCTTCAATCATCGGCAAGACGCATAAAAACTTTTTGTTAATAAGTTTTTTGTGTTTCCAATACCGATCAGGAAATGATATCGACCTTCGACATTTGTTTGTAGACAAGAAAAGTTTTTATCAATCAAAAGTAATACGTTTAAATCTTTAGAATAGTTATTCAATTTACTTAGTCAAAAAATCTACAATGTAATGGATTGATAACAAAAACAGTTTGTATAAAGAAAATAATAGACATAACGAAACAGTTTTGTTATCATGTAATCAAATGGTCCGCCTATTCTGAATTGCCAACGATTTTTTTAAATCTTTTTTTATTATTATTTTGGGGGTTTTCATCCTTTCAGGACAAGTCAACCCCATAGTCCCTTTAGTGAGCAGGGTCTACAAAACGAGCCGGCATAATCGAACCGCTCGGCTCTGATGTCGGATCAGCTAAAATTGATACTATTAGTCCAACATCAGCTGGGTTTCACCTCACGGGATAACAAATCGCGCTCTCGCTTGTTCCTGTCACACTCCAACAGTTAGTGTTGGATATCTTCCGGTTTGTTTGATTTTAAACTGCCCAAACATTTAGATTACAGCTCAAAACACTCTAAATATTAAATACATTTTATAAATTAATCATGGATTATTTTAATTGATTCTGAACATTGAACAACAACAGTTATAATCCAATTTAAATATCCGTATTCTTGAGACGAAAACCTTTTACGTCTTGAAAGGGATCGTTAATACGCCACCAAGTAATAAAAAGCAAAGGCATAAAGTTTACAGCGTCTTAGTTAAGGTGAGACGGACAGACGGACAAGACGTAAAAACAAAAGTGTATAGCTAGATGTCGTAAAACTTGCATTAGACACCGTTTACTAAAATGTAAACAGTACAGTCGCAAACAAAAATATTCATGATTTATTTTAATATTAAAATTAATTATCTCGTCCTGTGGAGTATATTCTAGCAATCCGTTATGGACTCTGCCGTGTAGGCGTTAAATAAATGATTGATCATTCGCTTAAAAAAGAGCTTTCTAGGTTAGTGAATTAAATTAAAAATCTACTCAGTTGTGGTTTTTATTTACAAACATTCTCATGTTTCTATTTTCACGTTACAGTCTACTGCTATTTCTAACTTGCAACCGAGGTTCAAAAGTATCGGGCAAAAATCAATAGAATAAATATTATGTTACAATCAACTTTTGCGTCCGACTGTACACACTTCGAATAGGAAACAAGCAAGTTTAAGGATAGGTGAAGCGATCAAATCATCCATACAGGCTTTCTTTCTCTACGTTTTATAGTTATTGAACTCTACAAGTGTCCATTTCAAATAGAATTTCGCTCCAAGCCTTTTAAAGGGGAAAGTAAACTGAAGATAAAGTCAGCTCACGACTTACAGATTATGTTTTAAAACCTTTTGAATTGTCTATGGTAGTATAACGTTAAGATTTGAAAATGGAACGCTGATATTTAAAAATAAACATTTCTTTTTAAATGTTTTATTCATAGTACTGGCAATATAACGTTAAGATTTGAAAATGGAACGCTGATATTTAAAAATACACGTTTCTTTTTAAATGTTCGTTACGAGTATGTGTTCCAGAAATATAGGGCCGCTGGTCTACGTAAATTCCATTGGTCGTGGTGTAATGATTGGTCGCGTTTCCATTGTATTACATAGATTTCTCGAGTCGTAACATTAGTCGGTTGTCGCGTGCGCACGAACAAACAATCACGTACGCAAGTAAGACTTCCCAGAAGAGAATGCGATCAACAAGGATTATAGTACTATCGATTGATTAATAGAGGAACTGCAGATGCGTTGTCAGTATGAGGGCAAGAGGTACGCTTGCTTGAAGTAGCTTGACATAGGAAGTCGTAAGTGTTTGGCTTTTGATAATCGTGATGTCACTATTCCCATCGTCATGTCAGTTGAAGGGACCCTCAACATTGAAACCGTTGCAACTTTGTTAAAAATATTTTAGACTACTTTTTGCTAGTATGAATTTTTATTGTATCGCAGTGAGACTATTAAATAAAATGCACAGAGAAATAATGGACCTTAATTAGTCTGTGATTGCAGCGTTCGGCTACTATT
>QDHC01000296.1:1100149-1111516 GCA_013186455.1 Papilio dardanus tibullus | reverse complement strand
GTTGAAGGGACCCTCAACATTGAAACCGTTGCAACTTTGTTAAAAATATTTTAGACTACTTTTTGCTAGTATGATTTTTTATTGTATCATAGTCAGACTATTAAATAAAATGCACAGAGAAATAATGGACCTTAATTAGTCTGTGATTGCAGCGTTCGGCTACTAGTTCGATAATGCTACAAAATTAAATGAATACAGAATTTTCATACTTTTTGCACATAAAAGAATAACAACGCAAATATGAAGTATGCATTTTTTGTTCTCTTCTTTCGACCTTAAGATTCTTGTGTCGGGTGAGTTTATTTTGTCAGAATGTTGACAGCCTTGTGTAGGACAATGACTATAGAATACGTATCATGTATAATTTCTTACATATCTTTGCTATTTGGGAATTATTCTTGCACAGGGAGGACATTTATTTCATCTAATTCATTCCCATTTGATAATAGATTTTTCAATGACTGAATCAAATTCAACCAACGTTCTCTGGGCCAGCCTGATTGACTATGGCCTAGTCACCCCTTAGGGTGGGCTCCGAGCCCCTCAGTGGAGACGTATAGTAAGCCGGTGAAAATGATGAAATCAAATTAGAAAAGCGTCTTCAATAAAGTTCGTGAACCCTAAGATGTTTAATGGTTCGCGGGTACAAACCAAATCCAGGCAATGTTCATATCAAGGGTTCGCTTCAATTCCGATTCGTTTTTGCCACTTAATCCTAAGGAAGACTTAGAATTTCTAATTGCTGTAATTACTAATACCCTGATGAAAACAGTTTGACGCGTCTAAGCTAAACCATCGCTGTAATAAGAAGATAATTCTTATATCCGTTGAATCTGTGTAATTTACATAAAAAAAATGGTAGTCAGTAATTGCAAATCGATTCAAGAATGTAAGAGTGCTTGGAAATCGATTCTATCGAGGTATGTGATTTGCTTGAACGCATCGATTACTCGTTTCCACATCTCGCAAGATTATACAGTCTGTTTAACGGTCGCCTTGCTTAGCTGTTACAAGGGTTTAACCTCTTCATTAAGAGCATATATTCATAAAAAACCTACGAAAGAAAATAAAAATTAAATAAAAAAAAGAGTATTTGGCAGTACAGGGGGATACTGTATGTATCCAATGTACTTTTCGATTGGCGATATCGCTGATGGAATCGACAAAAATGTATGGAACTGATATTGACAGTCGATAAGTCATGTCCTTGTCACGTGTGAGATATCGAACGTCATCGTCATTTCCATACATTTTTGTCGTTCGTTGTAGAATCGCTTCGTACCGAAGGTACTTATGGTAATCCCCCTGGTACACCTTACATTTTTTAGCTGCAACTTTGGGCTTCAAAATCATGCATTTTTCGAATAAATAGATAATTATCGTAGGTTCCATAAATACTATGCTAGGATAAGTACTTTTATAATGTTCCGAGTATAATATTTGATTTATTTCTATACATTTGTTTTGATAAAAAGTGATTGTTACTGTCATATCTAAATTGGTATAACAATATCCAAAAACTTGATAACAAAATGTGTCTATCCGTGACCATACGGGGAACAGATAAGATTATGGAAGTGAAATGTTCAGATAAACTTTCCGCTTTGTTGGTATCGAATAACCTGTGTTTGTGGCAGGTTATTTTGTGATAAGATGGCCGAGTTCTGTTGTTTGAAGTCTATTTAGCTCTTAGATCCCAAAATACGTATGTAGTTAAAAATTGAGACAACGTCTAAGTTCGAGTTAAAATTGGAAATTATCAACTTAGATAAAATTCTGTTTTAATGATATCTAAAAATTGTTTTAACTTAAAATTGATACTTTATATTTTGTAAGTATGAACCCGAGTGACGTGATGCCGCCTCGCTAGTATCATAACGTATTGAATGTCTTATGGATTAATTGTCTGGACTGTTAAACAATTTTAACAATGGTTTAATTCAATCTGCAGTTATTGTTACGTCCCATTCAAGACAGAAACATGATCATTGAGATGCGAATCTCAATTATTTTATTAAAAGAAAGATATTGGTAACATTCGTCATTATAATCTCTTTGCCTTGGAACTGAGTTTGCAATAGATTAAAAGTACCAGATGAGACATGACATATGTCATACTGACAACGACTGAGACACATTTACACGAAATATACGTAACGTGACAAAAACAGTAACATTGGTCTTTGGTCCTTTTCTCTGAATGCGATTTAGTTTGTTTGGGTCCAGAAATAAGACCATCATACAGTATCATATAGTATTGTGGCGCTCCAAGCGTTTTTTCGGTAAACCAATTTGTCATACGTCCCAGGCAAAGGCTTGAGCTATGATGTTATTGTTTTAAAACCGTAAAGTGATGCACACACAACATACATATGACGTAGTCTAAGGCATTTTTTGTCCCTCAACCATAGCCATTTCTATGTCTTTCTCTTTCTTCGGTTTGCAATATTGCATTCTTTAATTAAGAGTTCATTCGCCTTTCTTAATTGCATACGATTTAATTTTAAGCAGGCTACACACTTCATTTTAAATCGCAAAGTCTGACTGTTCAGTTCTTGTGGAGTATCGTAGTTCTAAAGTGTGTAGCCGGCTCTACATTTAATTACTCAGAAGTACTGAATAATGCGGTTGTTTTAAAAGCATTTTTTTGTTTCGCGAGAATGAAACACTGATTTCCTGATTTGATTATTGAGTTTTGTAATTAACAAATGAACACTTCCATACTTCATTCGAAGTACAGATATAAAGATTACGTTCAGTAACAGATTTTCCATTTATTAAGTTTAATTTTGAAACTTGATTATACCAAAAAACAACATTTTTCTTTTCCAATAAAATTTGGATGCGACAAGTCCTTTTTACGTAACGTGAATCTCATTAAATCTAGGCTTTAAAATGTCTTTAATTAATAAAAAGTAGCATTAAATGTTGATTAAATGAATAACAAATTGCAGTAATACGCGAACGCATTATTTATCTACATTGATTGAACATAACCTCTTTATACGCGTCAGCGCTTAATATGTTCAGGATGTGTACGTGACTCATAAGGTCACATCTTGTCACTGTCAATGCACTTAAACATTAACCACTTCAAAGCTAATTGCATCACATAAGTACAGTCACCAATGAGTTAGATTTTTTTTTTAATTTTAGATGTTACTTAAAAGAATATTAAAATAATCGATTGACTGGAAAGGAGCAAGACAGCGACTAGGCGACAGAAAATGAAGTCTAGGTTTCTGGACTGGAAACTTGTCGTCGGGCAACTTTTAATCGGTAGATAAAAAGTTGGGTCCGCACACTGGCAATTAAAAGTCGGCCGATTATCAGAGGTGCCCAATTTTTACTTGCGGACCTTAATCACTGTTTCACTCTAATTTCAATAGTTTAAATAACCAATTTCACTTTTATGTTTATACAGTTTTTACTACTATTAATATCATTTTATCTTTTAAATATCAAAGTTCAACAGCTAACCTTCAATCGACCTTGAGTATATAGATTTTTTTCGCGTGCCTTCTCCATAATTAATTACTGATTGCGAATGCTTATCCGCCCACGGCCAGGCTTAGTATACAATTATTGGCTTATTGTCGGCCCACTGGGTGCGACGACCTGGGCTTCCATTGTCTTACCTGAGCCCTAGGTTAGCTAATTGGATATGTAATTCGAGACGCGGTTACGCATTACCTCTGTCAGGTTGTTTTATGTTTTATATTTGGAGCATTTTTTTATAGAAGACAGGGGCAATCGAGCAGCGGATTAACTAAATTAATTGGTCCGACGCCTATGGACATTCGCAACGTCAGAGGAACCACAAATGTGTTGCCGGCCATTGAGGGAGGAGCTCTTTTCTTGAAGACCCCTAAGTCGTAACCGTTTGGAAATACCGCGCATTTTTTTTAGTCTGTTAAATCTAATCTAATCTCGGTCATGTAATGGTTACTTAAACTGTCAGTAAAGTTTTCTCACACAAAACCTACTTATGAGACACACTTAGTGGCAATTTAGGATTCTGAGTGAGGGAGTAGTTGTTCACGAATGTTTGCCCAACTGATAGTACTTAGCGTTTTTAGGATCTTATGCTTTTCTGTACTTATATCGTTTCATTTTGGCCTCTTGTTCTCGTAGAGGAGGGATGCATTCAATTCATATTTTCTCACCGAATTAGTAACACGAGGATTTTGAGTTTTTTTACACACACTATTATTACCCTCATTAGACTGATGTCACACAAAAAAGAGCCTTACGCCGAAGCAAATTCTCGGCCTAATGAGGCCCTAGGGTCAGAGATAAATATAGTAATGATAGTAATGACTACGCATTTATTTAATTAATTAGAGGCAGATCATAATGATTATTAACGATTGTTTAATGGCTCGTGCGATCGACAGCTAAAAAGCACCGATCGTTAATCAACATCGAATGGGCGCAGTAAGTAAATAATTGATATTAATTGAATAAATACATCGAAGAAGCAAATGTGAACAAACAAGTAACATGTGGGAGACCGCAAATTCTTCGTAAACATTAATAACGGTTTGTTGCTTCAATTAGTGTTAAAATAACTACTTATTTTGATATTGTTTGGTTGTCAAGACACAAACTATAGTATTGTCGGACTATAACTTATTCTTAGTCTAAAATCTTATATTAGTGCTGCACTTGCATTTAGTGAGCTAAGTGTACCCTAAGGTATTTAAGTAATGCATATTTAAATCGAGAGACATATCGTAAGTAATTTGTTTTTATAATTATTTAAAGTTTAGTAAAATTATTAAGAAACACAATTGTATAGTTATTTGAAAATCATGTCAATAATTGAGAAATAATATGTTAGTACATCAGAGTAGTTGTAAAAGAATCGTGAAATTTTATAAATAAACTAGTTGTTGCGCGCGACTTCGTCCGCGTGGAATTAAATAATATAGCCTATGTTACTCGGGGATAATGTAGCTTTCTAATGGTGAAAGATATTTTGAAATCGGTCCAGTTGTTCTTGAGTTATTTCAATACAAACAAAAATACAAAAAATCGAAAATACAAAGTTTCTCTCTTTATAATATTAGTATAGATAAGCAAGTATTCAGCATTAAAAATATTAAGGATTACATACAATAGCTTGATAATGTTGCTATTTATAGCTGACTTGTATGTGGGACGTTGTACCTAAGGATTCAAGTGTTCACCTATAGTTCTTTGAAGAGGTTGCATACTTTGAGACGTAGGCTGTGTGTAGGAAGAGATAAGTCTATTCGAGAGAAATACTTTTATTGTTATTGACAACAATTATGATACCAGCCAGTATACTTTTTGTTAAATTAAAATAATTGTATTACTTAAACTAGTTTTGTATCAAATATAGCATTGAGCGGAATACTTGAGAAATGCGATGCGTAAATTGGAACGCAAATATATATTTAAGTTTAGTTTTTTATATTATGTGGCCTATGCTTATTGTTTCTTTGAATAGTGAGAAATATTATGCTATTATCAAGATTTTGATAGGTAAATTAAAGTGTGCAGTAAATACGTGATTTTTGTTCTTTGTTGAATTTGCTGAAATTATGATGATCACGTTTTAGTTCTAGAAAAAAAGATAATTTAGCAAATTATTGTTGTGCCAAATATACTTAGTATCGCAAAATGTTATTTTAATGGATTTAATTTAGGTAAATAAGATTCACAACTACGTCAATCGACGGCAGGATGTCGACGATTTGATGATGATACTAATCTCATTTTAGGCAAAAAGTATTAGCGTGTCTGGTAGAGGCTTATATCTCTCTATGATAATGTCTTTTTAGTATGTATTATTTTTAAAGGGCCCGCAACGCGTTCGCAATTACCCCAGTATAGCGAATGTCCATGGGAGTCGTTGGCCACAGCGGGGTTCCCGCCGCTCGTTTGTCCCTTTCTCTTTAAAAAAAAACTAATAAAACAATATTTGCAAACGTGACCACATGATACGTTAGTTTTAAAATCTCTATCAGTACCAAAACATTGTGGTGGTTAATCAAGAGTATGTTTAGAAAATAAAGATGAGAGCACTGTCGGCAAGTCGGTACGTACAAACACAAAAGGGATGTAATTGTATAGTGTGTACATATCACATAATTATTGACATAATAAACTCTTCCGCAAGCAACCGACCCCGTGTGCCGTGCCGTATACGGTATACCAAAACATTATGGATGAAACCACATGGAAATATATAATATATGCACCCTGACATATCTTTACCTGGATAAGTATGGATCAACCTATTCAAGGTGGGAAAATATTTCCTTCTTTATAACACATTGATTAAAGATTAGAAGGCCTACCATCACCGTTTGTTATGTTCGCTTGAATCCAAGTCAGTCAGGATCTGCGTCTAATGAATCGTTTTATGTTTTTTTTATTATTTAAAAAGTAGCAAACGAGCTCTGGCTGAAATAGCGAAATGACGCCTCACGCCTGTTTTCTGTGTGGTCATGTCGTAACATAACGTTGTTCAATGGTACAGATTCATTTATTAAATGATCTGTCGGTTTGATTGCTAACATTTGCTATATTCCTTGTAAAATTCAGCGTATTTTGCAACACATCTTCGAGTTTTTCCTACCCATTTTAACTTAAAGAAAGATGCAATTTAATAATGTCCATATAAAATCAAATCTGTAGATCCGATCTAGGCATTTTTAATGGAAATCTTAATATCCAGGACCTAAACCTCGATGTCACGGGAGAAATAAAAAAAGGAAAGATTCTTTGGTCTAACTCTAATTAATAGTCACTTAGATGTTTTGACCCGTAACAACAGAGACAATCGTATTTTTTTTAGCGCCAATTGCTGGGAATCTAAAGCGGAAATTCAAAATGGAGGACAAAGGCTAGCGGTCGCAAAAAGTCGATGCCAAAATGGCATGTCGTTGAACCCCAAAGTAAATTAGGCATTGTCACTAAATTATATGTAATGTACCGTAAATACAGACAGCGAGTGAGAAAATTAAAACAATTATTATAATAACGTAATTTCTACGTTATACTGTTTCAAAAACTATGTTACTTTGTCCTTTCTATGTTACAGTTATGTATTAGAAAGGAAACCTTAATGTCTGTTTTTATGTGTAATTTCAATAATAGTTTAAAGGTTGAAGAATGCTTTTTGGAGCAGTCGTAGATGATGTATAGAGTTCTACATATTCCTCATAATTTAGCATGGAAATGGGCATATCTCATCCATTTTAACTCGCAGCCAATTATAAATGATTATTATTATATTTGCGTTATTTTAACGCATTCCTTACTTATTAAAACAATTGTACTCCCTTTACAATTAAACTAAAAATCTGTACTAAGCAGTTTAGTAATTTAATTTACTTTGTACCATAATTACAGATATCATCTGTTTATTTTTTTCCAGTAATTTGATACACGGAATAACGAATCGCCGGGTCACTTTTGTTTTGGAACGTTTCGAAGACAAATGGGTTTACTCTTCAAGCTTCAGTTTTTCTCGGAAGACGCTTTGCTTGACAGCTTGACACAAATAGGGTGATCTCTTTCGCGCCATGTGTACAGAGGGTCTGGATCTGTAATACGATAGTTCGGCCTCGTTTATACAAAATAAACAATCGTGTGTGGTACCACTTTTATTTTTTGGTAGTAATCAATCTTAATTTGATTTTAAATTAAAAATAAGAAGCTTTCGAATGGTATTCTTCTTAAAATTAATGTCACGATTTCCTTAATTTGCTTGTATCAATAATTTCTTACTCAATTTTAAATAATTGGATTTTTAGCAACAGATATTGTGACTGTTTTTGGAGTTCAGTTAACAGTTTAACTAAGGTCAAACACTTGGTTTAAAAATAACTAATTGCCAGTTTGATAGCTCAATGTGTCCAGCGTCGTGATAGTACTCTTCCCACGAGCATGGTCAGGAAGTGTTTATCTCTGACCTTCATGGTGTGCGGCCACTAATCTATCGCCTTCCTCGTCCGCGGCGCCGGCGCTCATACAATGGGCTTTAATAGCTGAATAGACTCTTTATACTATGTTTTCCTAGTACCGTGATGACAATTACACTTTTTTTTAATTAAAAAAGAATAACAATGAGAAGTCAATTTATTCTAAACTACATTAAAGTTATTTTGTTAGTATTTATCTATCTATACCTACTAATATTATAAAGAGAGAAACTTTGTATTTTTGAATTTTTGTATGTATTGAAATAACTCAAGAACTATTGGGCCGATTTTAAAAATTTCTTCCACCGTGTTAAAGCTACACTACCCGCGAGTAACATAGGCTTATTTTTTTAATTCCACGCGGGCAAAGTGGCGAACAACAGCTAGTACTAATATAAACAGGAGAGATTTGTATTTTTGTATGCATTGCACTCAAAAACTACTCGGCCGAATTCTAAAATTCCTACACCGTTACATAACTACGTTATCACCCAGTAACATAGGCTATTTTTTTTTTAATTCTGCGCGAACTAAGTCGCGAGCAACAGCTGGTTTATTTATAAATTCATTTCTAACTATACCTAATTTATTTGTGTGTTGATTTCTATGTTTTTGTCTGTGATACAATTTCGTTTTTATTTTCCTTAATTGTTTTAATATTTACTTAGACTATTTATGCACTAGGTATATACTACCTTCTCTGTCTACTATTATTTATGAATTATTATGATCATAATAGACGCCCCTTCATTTCAAATAACTGTGTTAAAAGTTACGACTTACATTTTCACGGTTCGCTAGCGATTGGGGTTAAACGGGTTTAAGACCTTGTTTTTATATAATCGTGAGAACGTAACATTAATTAGCTAAACAATATTAGTTAATAAATATTATTAAAGATGAGGAATGCTACAAACTATAAAGTTTCCATTAGGTGCCGTATTGTACAATAAATAAGGAATTTTTTGCAATAAATCATTGTATTTGTTTATAATAATGTAAAGTCATATGCATGTTGAAATACACGTGGC
Source organism: Papilio dardanus tibullus (assembly GCA_013186455.1). Taxonomy (NCBI): domain Eukaryota; kingdom Metazoa; phylum Arthropoda; class Insecta; order Lepidoptera; family Papilionidae; genus Papilio; species Papilio dardanus. The sequence continues at coordinate 1,102,527 of QDHC01000296.1, read as the reverse complement.
ATACTTTGACTATATCACTGATCAAGAGTCAACTTCGTGAGTTTATTGAAGTACTATTATTTCAAACAACAGTCATGTTAAATACTATCGTCAAACTTTCGTAGGTCCATATTTTATTATTTATTTATTTAAAACTAGCTGTTGTGCGCGACTTCGTCCGCGTGGAATTAAATAATATAGCCTATGTTACTCGATAATGTAGCGTTCTAATAGTGAAAGAATTTTTGAAATCGGCCCAGTAGTTCTTGAGTTATTACAATACAAACAAAAATACAAAGTTTCTCTCTTTATAATATTAGTATAGATATAGAAGACATGGAAAACTTACAGCTACGTATAAACTAAATAACGCTAAATTAAACTGCTGACTGCCTAGTATGCTATTAAATTGATAAAACTATTTAAAAATATTGTATTTTTAGATATAATGATCCTCATATGTTTCCAATTCATGTAAAGTACAGTAAAGTTTTATTTTCGTATCAGAATATCATATCCTCTTCCAATGGATAAGGACACTAAAATAAATACAAAAGTACGTTGACATTATTATTTACCAGCGACCCGCCCCGACTTTGCAAGGATGCAATGCTGATACTAAATACACTACAGAAAAACTGTGAACGTGTGTATACAGCAATACTAATAGTAATTGCACCCGTGCGAAGCCGGGGCAGGTCGCTAGTTATACTCATAAACCTTCCTCTTTAACCAGTATATTTATTAAAAAAAAACTGCATCAAAATCCGTTGCGTAGTTTTAAATATTTAATCATAGATATAGGGACAGAGAAAGTGACTTTGTTTTATACTATGTAGTGAGGATTATTAATTTATAACTGAGGCTTCGACAATTGCTACGAATTTAGTCTCCAAGCTTGTAATACAATCTCATAATCTTAGCCATAATTTTCATACGAAAGAAACAGAGGGGGGTCCTGAAGGTGGCAGACCTCACTTTTATTCACAAGATTAATTCATATAAGATTACATAGAACTCGTATATACTATAAGCGAATAGGTATTAGTTATTATACATAATTATCATATATATAAATTAATCTTGAGAATAATAGTGAGGTCTGTTGCCTTTCGAAACTCGATCCAAAACATTCGTTTGTTTTTTGTTTAATTTTAGTTTTTTCAATTACAAGATGTGGTATGTATGAAATCATTTAATAAGGATACAATCATTGAGGAAAGAATCGCAAATACTACTCGTATGTTTGAATGACCACGGCCTTTCACCTGTGGTTTCGTTGTTCTGTGCTAAATAGGCGCTTCCAGTCATTAGTGTTAAGCACACTTTCACAACACGATTCTACACAAAGTAAGTGCATGAAATTAAGAACATAGTGTTGATTTATGGGAACTAAGGTAAAGTATTCACGCAACTCCACGACTAGCGCGTGTTTTGCGTGAATACACATATTGTTGAATTTCTTCGCCGTTATGTGCAGGTTGCATTATGGTAGCTATTGGGAGGCGTGTTGGTCCTTTTTTGTATGTTTTAATATTTTGAAATGTCAGTCTTACGACCGAAGATACAAACAATACTCGATATGTAAGAGCGTCTTATATATTAAATACTCGCTTAAACTCCAGATTTTATGGTGATCTCGTTTAATTTTGACGTCACTTAGATTTTAAGCGACGCTTACGTACCGAAGTGTTTGAGTGGTGTTTGAGCCTTCGATTTGTCGATTGGTCAGAGTATTTTTGTGCAGATTTATTATGAGAAATACACACTAAGTGAATGATTAAGTGTCTATTAATGTCTATAATTTTGGAAGTCTTCTTTGGAATTACAACATGCGACTCCATGTTGCAAAGAATGAACTTTCGTTTTGATCCAAATACGTTGCGAAATACATTCCGCACAGAATTATTGCAAAATTAATTGCTGTCGGTTCATCAAAAAATCGTTTATACAAGTATAATATTCTTGGAAGAACGACCACCTAAGTTATCTGAGAAAGATATAAGTATGCCACCAAAGAGTTGACTGAACAGATTCTTTGCAATACCAAATATGTACAGTCGACTACACACGTCAGTTTTAACTGCACAGTTTTAACTGTACAGTTCGCAGTTTTGCCTACACACGTCAGTTTTAACTGCGCAGTCGAACTGTACAATTAAAACTATTCTGTTTAGTATCACTAAAACTTTCTGAATATGTAGGTGTTAATAATAATAATGTCGTATTCACTTTTATAACGACTTTAGGTTTAAATTTATTTTATAACTGACTTTATATGAATATAATAGTCATCCGGTCCCTTGTAATTGCATTAATGGATATCAAATAATGCGGGCAGCTGTATCTTGTTTGTGGTCCACAAATTGTGGGCGTTACTCGGTGTACTGATGTCTCAC
>QDHC01000296.1:1063245-1093388 GCA_013186455.1 Papilio dardanus tibullus | reverse complement strand
GTCTATTTGAACTGCACAGTCGAACTGTAGTTCTCAGTTTTGCCTGCATACGTCGAACTGTACATTTAAAACTGAACGTTTGTGGCCGGCTTAACTGGGTTGACTTATTCATTTGTTTTAAACGTTCTATAGTAATTCAAAGTACTGAAGTACGTAAAAAAGTAACTAGTTCATTAAGTAAATCTGTTGAAGCTTTGTCACGAGCGATACCAATCAATAATCATGTAGTCACGTCCAATTTGTCCTTGCGGCCTCCCACAGACGTGATCTCAATTACAATGACAAAATCGGACGGTTAGTTGTTTAGACCGTTGGCGATGGAATGCGAAGCAAAAACTTGGCTACACGTGGCGGGATGCGCAGCATGTGCCTTACATACGGACAGTTTGATTTTGTGTTTTACGAGGAGTATTGTTTATAGCTCTAGTAAGCATCTTAAATAAATACGGGACGGTTTCCACTATATCTTTAAATTGCTCTTAAATACCGCATTCATCAAGAACTAAGACCTAATTCTTTTTGATATCATTTGCTTATTTTTGTAAGGATAGAGTCTAAAAACAAGCTATTAAATCAGGTATATTTCTTCTGATCGACGTCAATAAGGGACTCTCTGTTTGTAAATAATAACTGTTCGCCTTCTTAATCATCAGCATAAGCCTGCCCTTGTCCCTATGGTCGGCACAATGTGTACTACTCCTCAATACTTCTCTATCAGCCGTCATATCTGTTTTCCCTCTTTTATTTAGCATACCTACTTTTTGATACAACCTCTCCATAATTACTTGTTTCTTGTTTGCCTTCTTTAATACAAATATTTCCAGATAAATTGTCTTACTCTATTATTTAGGGTCTTACATCGGCACGTATAAACGTTGTAATGACGTGCTAAATTAACATTTTCTTGATCCAGATGCAGCGTTCGCTAAACATGCCAGAAACAACCTAAAGACCTTGATCTACAGAGCGGAACCAAACGATCGTGTAATCCTACTACTAGTAGGCTACTAGTAATTGTTACGGACCCGCTCTGAACGTAATTGGCAATAAAAATCTAATTGTAGAACAAGTATTCATTACGAATACGAGCATAGTCAGATAATTGATTACGCAACTAGATTGCGTATAATTACGCTTTTGCGTTTAATTAAATTTGACTTTTGATTACGATTCCTACGACCTTGATTCGAACCCCTATTTAAGAGTAACCTTTCTAAGATAAACTGTAAAAACTCCAAGATTAGCACTAGAAAATACAAGCACGTTTTTATAGTCAAATAATTATCATTTTATGTATCAATGAAATAGAAACAAAAGTACAGAATTTGAGTTGTACAAGTGTTCGTAGGAACAATTACATTGTTTATTATCTGTGAACATGTGTTCGTTGATACTCGTACCATCTGCAATTAAAGCATCGATTACAATGCTCCTTTAACTTGACATTTCGATAGGGTTAACAGCACAAGTTATGTGTATTTCCATTGTGCACTAACGACACGTGTTTACATGCATTTACGTATATATTAGTTTTATTTAAAATCTAGCTGTTGTGCACGACTTCGGCCACGTGGCATTAAGTAATATAGCCTATGTTACTCGGGGATTGTGTAGCTTTCTAATGGTGAAAGAATTTTTGTAATCGGCCGAGTAGTTCTTGAGTTATTTCAATACAAAGTTTCTCTCCTTATAATATTAGTATAGATTAGCTATTGCTCGCGAATTTTGCGCAGTATTATAAAATTTACAGCCTATGTTACTTGGGGATAACGTAGCTTTCTAACGGTGCAAGAATACGACCCAGTATGTTTCGAGATCTTTTAATACATACAAAAACACAAATCCTTCCTCTTTAGCATAGATAAGGCGATCAAAATGGATGCGGTTATATGGTAAGGATTATCCTTACCATAAAATGGTTAAATAATTTGCTTTAATTTTGATATATTGCTTAAGAAGAGGTAAATCCAAAAGTCATCGATATTATCATTGTCATTGCCAAAAGAGACAAAATAATTTAATTTATTCATTGTGTAATATTTAAAATTTCAAGAAAAGTGCCGTCAAAATATCGTGTCGTGTTGTATAATGGGTTTGTATGCATTGAAGCCGGCAATTGACAGGACAGACAAGCGCACAAACAAGTCAAGAAGGCAGACAAAATAAGACAAGTGTGCGTCCACTCACTTGATTAAATGCAGATGTTCTTCGTAAATATTACCAAAGAATCGAGCTTTCTGATGCGTTTTCATTAAGAATATTACGACTGAGCTTTTAAAGGCATTTGAAAAAGTTGGTACAAATACAAATAACTATAAGGATAATAACAAATAAGGATATCATGCATGGATCGGAGAACTCTAGTATAAGTTTAATAATGGATCAACCTGTATACTCTATTTTAACATTCCTTGTTCCCTTGTTGGCATTTTGTCGCACGGGACTTCATAGTCCCGTACTACAAAACTTGCTACAAGGTTACTAATATTAGAAATGCGAATGTTTGGATGGTTCAATGCATGGTAACTCTAGAACAGCTGAACGGTTCTGTATGAAATTTTGCACAGATATAGAACATAACCTGGGAGAACACATAAGCTACTTATTAATCATTTGGAAGTTGGAACCAGTAGATGACATCACAAACAGTCTGATGCACTAAGGATCACTCATTTGTATTTCAAATGATAACACAGAACATATTCGTTGCGAAGTGATTTTATAACGGTTAGTGTTAAGCAGTCTCCCACGCAACTCCATATTGAGCAGGCCTCAGTAATTCGCAGAGCTTTACCCACGGCCAGATGGGAAGATTAACGACCTAATGCATTTCGGAGAACAGAAATAATTAATTCAATGTATGAAATCTATAAAGGATGATTTAATAACACATAAATAAAATTTACGTATAGGTACATATCCTAATGCCTTATTACGAGTCACAGAAAATCAATGTTTCGACGGTTCCTACGTAAATAATCGTAACCCATATTTTTTACATTTGAAGTTCATTAATTTTTGTTGTATTAACTTAATAAATATAATAAAGTTAAAGAACTAACTTATAAAAATAACATACCGATAACTTATTATCTTGGTACTAGAATAATGGCTTAATTATTTAATAATACTGGTTCAACAACTGTTATTTGCTCTAAAAATACAAAAAAGAAGTCATTAAGAACTTTATCTGTATCGATCTCTTTCATTAGTGTGAAACCTATAGTTTTTGTGTGTAAACTTGTGTCGAATAAAATTTCCTTTTTGTTTACATTTCAAATAATTCATGTCGTTATTTGAAGCGATGGCCATTAAAGTTTCACAGTTTATAATAAAATGTATAATTTATTTAATGAAACGTATAATGAACGGCAGCTGTGACTAACAACGAGATACGTATCCTAAAAATACGTCTACGCGTGGTGCAACTCGGTTGATGTTCCCCTGCAGTGACGGGTTTAGTCCCACAGTTAATGAAAACAATGTTTATTGACCATTGCGCATTTTGTTTTTGAGTAATTCTAACGATTCAATGTTTAACGCCAATGTACTCAGTGTAAAACGGAACGCTCAATAAAATGATACTATTTAAGGGCATTTTAATGGTATCGGTGGTGTCCCAAATGTGTCACATGGAGTGAGTCAATTCGCACGGGACGTACCGAGCGTAGAATTCGCGGCTTTGCACATGTTGCTCAAATGTGATATTAAACTATAAATAATACTTAACGCTGTGATGCAAGTATTGGAAGCAATTATATTATAATACTTGACTAATAAAATTTAAAAGTTTCCTCATTGTTCTAATAAGCCTGGATTAACGAGAGTCAAAGGGACCGCGATATTTGTCGCTTATAAAGGATTCTCTCTAACCCGAGTTTCTCGCTTATAGAGGTACCTCGTCGGGGCCACAGAATGACTCTCGCTTATACAGATTTCTTGCTTATCAAGGTCTCTCTTACCCAGGTTCGACTTTAATTCATAACTTACCAACACTTACATTTTATTCAGTTATGGGTATGAATATTAGTTTGTAGTTGTTTTCTTTGTAGGTGAGCGCTACGTTAACAGCAACAAGTCAAGGATACAAGAGATTAATAAAAACCCACGCATTGAATATAAAGAGATCATAATCTGACTAACTAATTGTATTTTTCATAAAATTTAATCAAGTGGGCAGACATTTTGTTCCTTTATGAACCATCCCGTAGATGGGATATTGTGATAATACATTAAATTAATTTCAAAGGAATGAAATCAATTATTTTTAAATGTTTTCTATTACGGTTATAGGAAAGTTATAGGCATAAAGGAAATGATCAATAAAAAGGTTAATCATATTTTGGATTCGATTTGAGAGTGAAGTAATTAACCCACACTTGTTCATCTTTTATGTTTATTCTTACCTTAGAAGTAAAGAAGCTTGGAGGTACGCAATCATAGAGAGTTCGTGTATTGGACCAATAATTTTCAACAATGTTTTGAGATTTACGATATGGGAAACCGTAACCGATCGATAGACGGTAATAAAATCGAAAGTATATGAATGGGCCAATAATTTTTCTTTCTCAGTACACGCCACCCACTTGTATCCTGTGTCTCATAAACATAGTGCAGTTCTTAGTTACTTTCTAGGGAAAATAACAACGGTTTCTCTTATTATTAAGACACCGCAAGATCTTAATCTAAAATATGGAGCTATTTAATACATATTTTCGCTCTAAACGAGTTATCCAATGTTCCTTGGGGGTGCGTATAACACACATACCCTTGGGCTACAGATCTTTTACTTTAATCTGCCATAATCCTTATTTATGGGGCGAGGGGAGTCATCTGAATAAGCAACTGGAATTAGTGTGATGAAGGACGAAGAAAACAAGTTTGATTTGCTATCAATATCATAAACATTAAGCGAAAATGAGTCTTATGTTTAGGAGTTTAAGGGTCATATGGTCTTGCATGGCGATAATATAGTGGTGTAAAATGGTATAGAGTTATTTATCACTGTTGAAATAAGACGCTGCGGTGGCAGGACAACCCTTCCTTTGATATTTCGGTTCTTCGTGTGATTAATATTCATCAGACGTCATAATTTTTAAAAGAAATGGAAGACAATTTACTATGTTCAATGTACCCCTATCTACTCTATTCCTGTTCTAAATCTATTTGCTACGGCTCTCACGCTTTTATAGGATAGATATTCTCGAATATAGTTGTGATTGAGAAAGTCATTTATAACAAAAAAACAGTTTTTACTTATTACTTAAGTAACCGTGTATTTTAAAGATTTAAAATCAAGGCTTCTTGTTTTTTTGGTAGATTTTATATTTGTTTATTTACGCATTTGGACCGTACTAAGGGGTGACAAATCACGTACGCAGGGCAAGATTTATCAGACATGGTGTAGCTCAAAATGGTACTTTGTGAGGTTATGATAGAGTTCAAAATTGAATAAATGTAACTTATCACAACATGTCAAGACACATGTTAGTGAACGATTCCTTCTAAGAAATCAGTCAAATCTCATGATTATTTATAAAAAATATAAGATTGATGACATTTTAGGTGCGAAGTCTTCTATCATGTAATCTTTGGAACTGTCAACATGACACAGAGGGCTCGTGTAGAGATTATCATGATTTACTTTATGGGTTGAAAAATTTAAAACGGCTCTAAAGAAGCTGATATTTTTAATGAATGAGCAAGAATGAATCAGTGCTTTTGCTATGGGTATATCTAGCCTAGCGTCTAGTTTCATATTCGTTTTCCGAAAAAAATCTATTCCGTTTGGTAACGGTCAAAATTATAATAAAATATCCCAATATAAAAATTTACAACCTCGTTGATAAATAATCGATGCTAAATTTCTTGAATAGTTTTTATAAGACATCTGTTCCCAAATATTCTAACGGGTGGCAACATTTTACGACATGCTTAATGCCCTTTTCTACTTTAAGATCGTTAAAATTTTAACGACTCAAAATGAGATGTTTATAACTGATCGTATTTTACGCTATTATAACTAGCGCTACGGATTATTTCGTAAACCTATAACAAAAGAAAAAAATAATTTTATTTATTGCCATGTGACAAAATTTTAGGAAATTCGTTACTGTTGTAACCCAATAGTTTGCCAGCTAACTCATGACTGTAGGTATATGATTTCATATTATCCCGGTTCACATATAATTTTTCTCGAAATTTGGGTTATACAACTGTCCATAGGAAGTGCGTCTTTATGATATTTATTCTACGACTAAAATCTTATCGAATAGGTCCAAGATATGGAAACCATAATGAATTGCCTTCGCAAAATATAATAAACTAGCTGTTGTGCGCGACTTCGTCCGCGTGTAATTAAATAATGTAGCCTATATTACTCGGGGATAATGTAGCTTTCCAATGGTGAAAGAATTTTTGAAATCGGCGCAGTACTTCTTAAGTTATTTCAATACAAACAAAAATACAAAAATACAAAGTTTCTCTCTTTATAATATTAGTATAGATAAATAAAGTACAGTTAAAATGTTTTAAAAAAAAACAAGAAATAAGGAATTTGGAAGTCATTAACAAAAAAATCTTGTAAGTCGTAACTTTGTACAATTCATAATTCATAGATTATTCAAATAATTTAAAGGTATTAAATCACATACGATTAATCAAGTAGTAATCAAAATTAATTTATTTTAGAATAAATTTTATTTTATAAGTAAATTTTTTAATCTTCATCTACAAAAAATTTAAAACAGTTTTACGTTATTAATTTTAATTTGTAATCACTTAGGACTTAGGTGAATAAATAAATCTAATAGAAAATAATAAAATAGAGTATATAATTAATTAACTTTATACAAAATAAGTTTGAAAACTAGATAACAATGAATTATAGTACCGTGTGAAGAAATATTAGATTAATTGATTTCAAAATGACATTTGACAAATTGTATCTGCACTCACAGAGATTTTAAAAACTAAAGAATTTGTAATCATTAGCATAAATTGAAAACAACCTATTAATCTTACGATAAATATTGGCCTAAATTGTAATCAATTTATTTAAATGAAGTTTATTTCCTTACTTCTTTATTCTTCCAAATAGATTTTATTCTTCCTGCCAGTAAACTATCAACAAAAACACTGGCCGTAAAAAAGAAAGGCAACAATACATAATTCATCTCGGGATTTAAAAAAAAACTAGAGTGGCAGGACCGCTCTAATCGTTTTAATACATTCTGACGCTACCTGTATTCTATCGATGAAATTGAAAAAGTATGTTTTTTATGATAATGGTAATCATAAAATATATCTACATGTTTCGAAAATGTTTCTTTTATAATATATATTCTATCTACAGTAATATTATACAGAGAGAAACATTTTATTTTTGTATGTATTGAAATAACTCAAGAACTACTGGGCCGATTTCAAAAATTCTTTCACCGTTAAAGTAACATAGGCTATATTTTTTATTTCCACGCGGACGAAGTCGCGAACACCAGCTAGTAATATATTATAATTAACTTTAATTGGATGCGTTCTAAAAGGACTTAATTTCGATGTTTTGTAAGGATATTTGTGTCTCAGTTTAGTGAAAGACGTAGTAGAAATTTTAACCGACTTCTAAAACAAGATTATAATATTTCAATCCGTAATAAGTATTTACTTTCGTCTTCCATTCGAAAAAGTTTACCAGGAAAGGAATAACTCTTAACATAATTCCATTACCCTTTTAGATAATGTTTAAATATGTTTATTAGCAGTACTTAAACTTTTATTGAGCTTTAAATTGTCCCTTGTGATAAAAACAAAGCTTTTCGGCAAGACGGCAGCGAATCAGATAAACGACGCTCGTCTGTCGGGCGCCGTCGCTTCCAAGATACCCTTTTTGTTTTAGGTGCGGTCAAATGTCCCAAAGCATGATGTGTCACTTAGCAGGGATATCTATTTAAAAATTTGTTGGTCTGTCTGCCTGTTTATTTGCTGAATTTCGAATTAAAAAGAAATGGTTTAGATAACTTATCTTGTTGTAGACATAGAAATTCTAATAAAGAATAAAGTTAATATTATCAAAAATAAAAAAACAATTCTTCATAACATTAATAATATAATTTCACGAAACCTACATCACAATATGATACTAGTTCCTTTATCCTTTTGCTGTTTACATAAATATTTCAACAAATTAAATTTACAAACAGATGAAACCGCGTGGTTAAACTAGTCTTTATTTGCGCAAACCCCATCGGCGCCGAGCTAAAAGGCGACGCCTTTTTAATCACAATACTGAGTCACAATGAGTGTTTCAAGTTACATTTCAATACTTTCTATTGTAAGTTTATTTTAAAAGGAATATGGAGACCCGTTTTCCGGTCTCTTTGAAAACACGCCAATATGGAGATTGTTGAGCTGTAGAGATTCAAAGATACGTTCATTCGATTGTATTGATTGTTGTTAAAATATTTAAAATTATTTATTAATGCATTATGAAGGCAGCACTTCGCTCATTTCACTATACTTCTTAAAGTTTCCGTTATACATCTTTTAGCCATCTTTTGATATGAAATAATTTGACGCAAGCTTGACTAATTATTGTTTGTGGGTTATCTTATATTTCATAAATAGTACTTGTATTGACTGCGACCGTCGCAGGGTGGGAGGTGGACTAATACGTTTCCGAGTCAGTCCAGAGAATCAGTCGAGAATGGATAAGTACCAGCCAGAAGTCTTCGAAAAGTTAAAAATATTAAGTATGAGAGAGTGTATTTTACTGTTGAGAGGAGATTCTGCCCGAACTAGAGATGTCCCCAATAAGTCTTTAATCGTCGAAGGTTTTTGACGTATTGCATCCAGTTTATGTATATTTGAACCTGAAGCGAGAACTTGATTAATCAGAAACGTCCATAAGCGCGAGCCTCGGTATGGTCCCGAGGGACTATTTTCATAAGCCAGATATTCGGATTAGAGACAAGCCTCTATAAGCAAGACAAATATTGTGGTGTCTTGGGCAGATGTTGGAAAGATTTTGGCTATAACGCTAAAAATGGTGCCCAATATTATAAAGTTTTTAACAAACTTTTAAAAGAATAATTTCGAAACGGCTTAATTTGTTTTTCGAGGCATAAAACTATACACAATTTGATGTGGATAGTGTGTTCCGAATCAGTTAAATATTGTGTCGTTATAATTCTATGAGAGTTATTAAATTATATAAAAAAAAAACTTGTCAATAAGAAATCAGTGTCAGTATCTATTTATAATGACCTTGCTGTTGGATAGGAATCGGGTGTCTCCGATCACATGTAACAATTACGTAAGTTAAGTATGTGATATAATAACTAACATTATTTTTAACAACTTCAACGACACTAAAGCAAAGATGTTTGGTAATACGGATTTCATAAAAAAAATGAAATAGGTAATTAGCAATCATCATTATCTTGCAAAGAGGTTATTTCCTGACACATTCAGTCATTTACAATCAATCAGAACAATGACACAGGCATTGCCTAGTGCGGCCATTACTGGATTATGTTAATATGAATGCAATTGTTTAATCTAAGTTGTATTGTGTTTAATAAAAAAAAAATCTTCTTAAAATTGTAATATGTACGTCTAATTCAAAGATTCTGTCGCCAACGTCCATACCACGTTGAACACACCGGTTCTCGTCCGATCACCGAAGTTAAGCAACGTCGGGCGCGGTCAGTACTTGGATGGGTGACCGCCTGGGAACACCGCGTGATGTTGGCTTTTTTATTTTTTTGACAAATTGTTATTTCTTTTTAGTGAATTTGTTACTTTTTACTTTTGTTTTATAATTATGAACAGTCAAAGAATCTTGATATGTTTTGGTAAAACTTTTTTTAAAAATTATTATAAAGAGTAAATCTAAAAAAAAACGTCTTTTTAGTGTAGATTTAATGAGATAAATAAAAGTAACAAAAAATGAGGGAAAATTCGATACACTCTATTTTTTTTATATTATTAAATGGACTGAACTGTGGACTGTGGTCTGTAGCCTGGACTCGCTGAAATAGCGAAGCGACCGCTAATTATCACTAATTACTCATAAATAGGTATGCAGGTACATATTTGTTATTGTATTTTCGTAAGCCATTGTTCTAATCATGCAATTAACATTATTTTAAACATAACCTTGTGAAGCGATCATGCGTGTTCATATACGGAGCGAGATTCCATATCTTTTGACTTCATACGTATTTTGTGAATATTAGATGTTAATACAGTCTATTCCGGTGGTTCCCAAACCTTTCTAAATTTAGCCTCTGATGCTATATTTCTTCAACATGTGAACATTGATCTTTATTTCCCGCCATCTTACATTTATGACTGCCAGAGAGGTAGAATATTTTGTCCTTAAATTCGAGAACCACTTACATATCTTTATAGTATAGTAAGAGGTCATGACCCTGGAGTTTTATTATTAAACTTAAAACACAAGGAATTATTCTAAGAATATTATTTAAGTCAAGGAATAAACGTGAGGTGAATTAAAATTGTTAAGATAATAGACGTATGATCCAAAAGTTTAGACACGACTTCATCATATACCTATACAAACATATAAAAGAAGATGGATATTTTATATCAAACCGTGTTAACATTCGACCAATTAGTCGGCCAATTGATTGGCCAATCATCCAACAGGACTTTTCAAACTGAAGTAGATTTTTATCCGAAAAACTTCCAAGATAAAGTGTCAATACAGTAAAACCCAAGGTCCAAGGGACCACGATTTTTGTCTCGCTTATAGAGGTTTCTCGCATATGGAGATACCTCGACGTGACCATAGAATGATTTTCGCTTACAGAGATTTCTAGGTTATCCAAGTTTGACTGTATTGGTATGTTTTGCTAGAAGATGTTGCATTGAATTTATGTTAAAATATCCTTCAATATATTTGCGGAGGATTGTTTTATAGTATTGAGAATAAGGTCACACCACCTACTGAACAATTTCTGTGTTCAGTAGAAGTGGGATGCGTAAGGTCGCATCAATTTGTGTAATTAATTGGCAGTTGGCACTAACATTGCGTGATACAAGGTAGGCGTGCCGGGAATTCGTCATGCCTAATTACACCATCATTTAGGATTAATTTGGGATTTGTCTCACATAGTAATTGGTACAAGTGTGAAGCCAAGTAGTGTGTTTAGTAGTTTAGGTGAAAGGTGTGTAGCCAAGTAAGACAATAATAGTGGTTTTTGTTAATGCAATTGAGAGAGTGGAAATACAATACGTACTTATAATTCTAAAGCATTGTTTCTTTCCTCAGTCATCCAAATAGGTTACAACGTAAACGAAGAAAGGGAACACTCGCGTATTTCCCGACTGAAAATGACAAGATGTTTCTGGAATTTAATAGAATTTACCACTAACAGTTACCTGACTAAACGTCATTATGTATCACCTTTTGACGTCTGTCCTAAATATGACGACATCCTTTAATTATGAATTAAATTAGTAATAACAAAGACCTAAGGCAATATAGGGATGCAGAAACTAGAAACTATAGGTGTTAAATATATCCTACGAACTTCGGTGATAAGTCATTTGAAGCTCACAATGCAAATAATGGGTTTTAGAAAAGCTTAGTTTACTGTATTTGATCTTGGGTGGGAAGCAAATTTAATTCTTTGACTGTAGAATTTAAAAGAAAGTATTGAATGTGTGGTAACCCTACAAACATTACGGCTATCATTGCGCGGCAATTGGAGCGTTGTTAATCATTAACGATAACCAATTAAATTGATCTGAGTACGCCGAACGGGGGCAATGAACTTTTGACATCACATCAACATGTTTACCTCAATAATTGTAGTTCTTTAAGAATGTTAACTATTTCATTGTTGTGGTTTAATAAGCGTATCGTAATAATGAGACAATCATTTGTTTTTTTTATATTTTTTAACAGTCGCTGTAAATAAAGTAAATATGTTTCGAAAGTATTTATTTAACGATTATAGGAAACGAAGAAGAATACGAAAAAAAAACGTTATTATTCATTTTCACTTTTACGAGTTGCGATTATAATTTTAATTTAATTAATATATTTCACATGCAAATTAGCGCAATAACATTTATTACAAAAGTTAATGGATCTCATTACAAAGAAAAATTTAAACTCGGCTGTTCACCTTAAGCGCCCCCGTGCATCGGTAAATCGAAAATGGAAAATCACATATTTTCAAAAAAATCTTACTCTCCCAAAAAAGTAGGGGGTCCGCGAGTAAATAATGTATGGGCACCTATGACAATCGGCCGACTTATAGTTGCCACTTGCCAGTGTGCGGACCGAAGCTACTTTTTATCGGCCGATTAAAAATTTCCAGTGTGCGGTGGCGCTTATTCGTAACCTATCATTTAAGTTATATTTAAGTAAGAAAGTATACCGTAAATAAATCAGGCCGTTACTTTAACTTATCGATTAACCTGGAACTAATGTTGCAATATTTGAAAACCATTACAAGAATTTTCACTAAAACATCAAAGTGCTTAAGTGATGTTATCGGAGCATAGATAATGTTTATCGTAAAGTATTTAGTTCAGTAATCGGAAAAGTAATTCCACCTTTATGGTTTTAAGTTAAGGAAAAATGTTTCTACGAATAATTTACGAAACTAGTAATTTTAAAGTCAATCCTTAGGAAACTTTTGACGTAAACACGAACAGTTTTGTACCTATATCTCTATCTTTAAAATTAGGATAAGTAAACGATGTAGTTGAAGACGCTATCAGCCGGTCACATCTATCGAGACCATCTCCAGATAGAGGAAAGTCCTGGATTGAAAAATGGGCCTTCCTATCAGATGTTTGTACTGATAAATCTGAAAAAGGCTTGAAGTAGCCAGATAGAGAGAGCGGAGAACCGCTTAGTGCGGAAGGGGAAGTCACACAGGCTGATAATATATAGATCATAATGGAACAAATATGAAAACATAATCGTGAAGAACATTACCTACTTGTTCTTGTGTCAAGAGGGTTTTGTCTACATTGCAAGATGGCGGCACGACAGACGGCTCGGCGCCGCACCTGCGTCGGCGGCAGTGGGCCATCGCCATTGCCTTGTAAACTGGTTCCCGCGCATCTTACGCAACCTAATGACCAATAACCCATGCCTTTGTAAACAAGATTACAATGTATACTACTGTTCGTCGTCAGGATGAAGTAATGAGTATAAGAATGGTGTTTTGTTAAGTGTATTTTGAGGTATGTACTTAAATAAGTAACAAGGTACAGTTTTTACAAAAGAAAAGGTTTAACGAGTCTTCGAGAAATTTCTAATCTTATAAAATGAATGCGCATTAAAAACCCTCGAAGGCAAATGTCGGTTACGTCTCCCTACTGGAGGTTCATTAGACCGAGTTTGCGATAAAATCGGAGACTTTGCTTCGGCGTAAGGCAGTTTTTGCGTGACATCGGTCTAATGAAGCCCTGGGTTAAGGAGTTATTATCACTTTACCAGGTTTTTATGATTAAGAAAATTTCTTGAAAACATAAACCTTTACTCATTATAATCTTATTTTTCGTTAAAAAGCTATAAAGTTTTATTTAATCTCTTAATTGTGAGATCATTAGTAAAGTCAGATTTAAGTCCTTTACGACCAAGTTAATGTATACGCTTTCACTTCTTTATTTCCCTCAATACCTTTCAAACTGATTAATTTCAAAAGAAAGTCCCTTTCAGAATCCATTATTGAGTTAATTGAATATAAAATCGACTTTCTTTTATCAAGCATCAAAAAAATCCTTATAGAATAATGTTAATCTGTTTTATAAACAACTAGCTGTTGTGTGCGACTTCGTCCGCGAGCAATTACATAATGTAGCCTATGTTACTCGGGGATAATGTAGCTTTATAATGGTGAAAGAATTTTTGGAATCGGCCCAGTAGTTCTTGAGTTATTTCAATACAAACAAAAATACAAAGTTTCTCTCTTTATGATATTATAATATAGAAGTATAGATATAGAAATCGTTGATAAAATAGTACAGAATGACCTCTAGCGGTATTTTAAAAGGTGTGATGGACAGTTTGTAATCTGTCGATCACATTAACATAGGTCGATTTGGAAACGACAAAACATGGGAACAGACATCCATCTTAATAATCTGAATCGATATATCTATGTCGACGTATGTCGAATATAAATAGTTTATCTTTGGTTTAACATTTACGTAATGTCCGTGAAAGTATTTTTAAGTAAAACCTTTTAAAAATTGCATTTGTCTGATCTTTGATATTTAAAACCGAATATGATGCGGGAGGCCTATTTTAGTCCACTTTCCCTTCCTATCCTTTTCTTATAAGGGAATGGACGCATAGGAAGAAGTATTATCATCTTACTGTGCGTCTCCTCCGTAGATTATGGATAGGCAACGCATCTGCAATTGCAGATGTCTATGGCCAGCGGTCGCTTCGCTTTTTCATCGAATCTAGGTGACCAATTGCTCGTTTGCCACTTTATATTGTAATAATTATAAAATAAATGTTATAACTGTAAGATTATTTAAAGTAATAAAACATAACTTTTATTGCACAACATTTATATACAATTTTTACTCTTATTTGAAAACAAAATGTTTTACATTTAACTTAACAAACGGCCCCTACGTAAACTGAAGTAAGCTTTGGAAGTATCAAACTCAAAAGGCCATAAATTAAATTCCATTTCTTTTACATCAAACAATTTACACATTAAAGGAAAATAAATGTTCAAACAATAGTCTAATACAAATAAAACTAGGAATTTATGCACATTCATTCCTCTCCCTTTAAATAATAATGACTCATTCGTTTTAAGACAAAATGGGTAATATTTTAGTTTACGAATACACACGGGAAACATCCGCCATATTGGTCTATTTTAATTTTCGACCTATTCTAGGATACATAAACATAAAAGCTAATGGATTCTATCTTCAGTGTTTTGACTAAAGATTTTAATTTGGACAACACTTTAATGGATTTCTAAAGCCTTGAACGCACCAGGATAGTATTTTAGTTGAGTAGTAAGTATATTAGTAACTTAACGTGTCCGAACACCAACATTTTAGTAGAGTAGATAATACTTTGCTCGGATAATTGCTGCTTGCTACTCGAAATACTATCCTAATGTGAACGAGGCTAAAGGATTCTGGGGATATACGAGTACGATTTGGAACATACTTTGTCTACTCTTACTATATCATTTATTATCAAAGCGAAAGTCATGATGGATAAATGGATGTTTGCTTGAACGTATCTCCAAAACGGCTGAACGGATTTCGATAAAATTTTGCACAGATGTAGAACATAGCCTGGAAAAACACATAGGCTACTATAGTAAATGAAAACGGCTGCACTCACGTTTTTAAAATCCGGTAACGGTCTTCCGGTAAGTATCTCTACTAAATGAAAACTTATTATATCTATGCTTAATTTTATAAAGAGAGAAACTTTGTATTTTTGTATGTATTGAAATAACTCAAGAACTACTGGGCCGATTTCAAAAATTCTTTCACCATTAGAAAGTCACATTATCCCCGAGTAACATAGGCTATATTTTTTAATTCCACGCGGACGAAGTCGCGCACAACAGCTAGTATTTTATAAATATTGCGTGGACGATTTCGCAGGCAAAACTTGCCTAGTATAGGATGACTAGTAGAGAATGCCACTAGGCATTAAGTACGCCTTGTACTTGTACTAAGATAGTGCAAAAGATTAAATAAATAAAATAATTATTTGATGCTAATATAGGGAGACATGTATTGACGCTCTTATTACATAAACCGCAGAGGACATTGAATGTGATTGAGATGCTAATTATGATGCCTCTGCACTCGAATATCGTGACTGTTTACTTCACTGTATATTAATTTAAATAAATCGTAAATCACGCGATATCCTGACGCGGCATTGTTAAGCAAATATCACGAGTATAACGCTTCCAGTTATTCAAACACCACTCAAATTTAAGCGTCGCTTTAAATCTAAGTGGTGTCAAAATTAAACGAAATCGCCGTAGAATTAATATGAGCTTGTTTTTGACATGTAAGACGTTCTTAAATATTTCAGTGGCGTTGGAAAATTCGGCCGATAATCCCGTAGCTTTGCATTGTGATTTCTGGCTATACTTAATTAGGTTGTAAATAATGAAATGTAATACTCTTTCAAATTATTTTAAAACCACTTTCGTCAGTGCAAAGCGTTCATTATATTTCGTTTCTCCTCAGCAAAACACCTACTACATCATCATCTTTGTAGTTAGTCTAATAGTGTAATAAACAAAAGAATTGAAAAATTGTAACATAGTGTAGTCCTTTAATATCGATAAATGAGAACATGACATATCGAGGACTAGTATACGAGATAAAGTATCGATAATGAGAACGAATGTCTTTATTGTGTCGATATCGATTGTAGCAGTGCCAACGATTGATACTCAACACTTGAACCACTTTGGAGGTCGATGACTCCATATTCTTTTAGAATTCAAATAGATTTATTTGTTTGTTCTACTAGCTTTACTTTGATGGATAGGATGGATCGATATCTTGTAGAAGTTATCTCAAAAACAGTTCCATGATTAAGCTGTTTGGAAAGATTATAACCTGGAATTGAGCATAAACTCAACATAAACTGAGCATAAATGAATTAAAAGGTTAAAGGTTTCGACCCATGATGGGCTCCATTTTCTTTGAATTTTCATCTTTGAATTTCTCCGCCGATATGTGCAGTTTGCATCACGGTGTTTTAAATTAAATTAATTATGTTTTCTTTTTAAAAACACACAGATTATTTTAAGATTCTTTAAATAAGTAAACAACATCCGGGAGTTGTTAAAACCGCTTACATGTGTATACTATTTTTATATCAACGTGTTAAAATAATACTTTATTTTGTTTTAAACGAAAGACCTTGAGAGAAGTGAAAACAGAATAAAATAAATTTAGGAAGTCATTAACGTGTTTTTGCAACAGCAAGGTCGGCCCTTATCAATTGTCTCCGGTAGAAAGTGAGAATTTGTATAAATACAGGATGTTTAATTATTGATTATTACTTCCAGTTTGTTCCGTTGATAATGAGGACATGCACCCTCACCCACCCTTTGTACCAGTAAAGTCTGATACTATAAAGAAGGCTACAGACGTTCATTTTTAACAAAACAGTTCGACTTTTCAGTTAAAACTGACGTAATTAATTTAAAACACAGCTTAACTCACGTTTATTTCGGTGTAGGTAGCTGTGTTTTTTAATTAATTAGTGTATAATGTCTCATGAAAGTTTTAAAAAAAATATTAAAACTGACATGTATAGGAAAAACTGAGAACTTTATAATTTCGACTATGCAGTTAAAACTGAACGTTTGTAACCGGTTTCATGATTTTACATCTCTCTTAATTGATGTTAGGACTACTATGTTATAGGTACTTTAGTCTAAGTTAGTTTAATTTGTTTTAAATGTTTGAGCCGGCTCTCCAGACTCCATAGAAGACAGTCCTTCCTTCCTTGTAAGTCCTTCGATGCTGGAGGCTAAGTCCTTCTTTTCTCACCCTTTTCTAATCAAGAAAGGATAATCGACAGATGCCATATTTGAAATTCCATTTAAACTAGTTAGTTTTCTTTTTGTAACTGTAATAATTCTATTTCTAAAATTTTATGATAGGTAGTGTTGCGTTATTAACAATGTGTCTAAGTAACCACACTAGCCACAGATTTGACAAGGAAAACAATATATGAATAAGATTTTTTACTTTGTTGTGGTTTGGTGAATACCCATTTTATTTCAATAAATAAGTAGTTCTTAGTGACAAACGCGAAGACTTATGTTAATTTGCAGTTCAATTACTTGACTGACGATGCGGCTTACAGTTCTTCAAATTGTACTTTTGTCTATTGTTTTCCGAACGTGATTGATATAAGATAAAAGATACAAAAAGTCTTAAAGATTATAAATATTTCCTGTCTTTATAACGAATTAAATGAACTTGTGTAGAATATTGATTGAGGTTAAATCATTGTTATTTAAGAGACATCGTGCACGCGTGTGGATCCATTATGATATAGACACAATAAACAATTGCAAAGGTGTAAAGCCGAGCGACCACCGCAAAAGAGCTATGAGCGGGAAATAGTGAGCTGAGCGGCCTCAAATGTGCTTGTATCTCCAGCAACTAAGAGCTGAACTAAGCGAGACCAACGGCTTAACGCAGCTGTCTCATTTGGCGCAGCTCGGACACAGCTCGGTTCTCTAGAACATTGCGGCTCTTTTTGACACATCTCATTTATCTTTGTTGGAGAGGACACAAATATGCAGTCTCGTATGAAAGTGGAAAATGAGGCCGCCCAGCTCCCGCTTAGCTCTTTACTCTTTTGCGGTGGGCGCTCACCTTAAGCGTTGGCAAATAATTCCCGTCCGGCAACCGTCGCTTGTCAATAACGTAATAATATTCAGAGGGCGTTGTAGAACCATGTTGTAGTCCAAGAGCCAGACATTTTAATATGTTATTAAAATTATAAGACAATGACCGACGAAAGAACTGAGGTTTTTGTTCTATAAATCTAGGTAATCAAAGTTATTTTCACCTAAATTTTTAAAACTTTTAACAATTTGTTATCGAGTAATTTAATTTAATACAATAATTTAAGTAACATTGTCATATTCCAGTTACCGTAATAGTGTTTAAAAACAAAATAGATTTCATTTTTAGTTAACATTTGTATTACATTTTAAATACTATTATTTCCTTCCTGCATACAAAGTTAAATATAGTACGTAATTAATAATCAGTTATTTACAACAGCTCTTTGTCTATGAAGTACTATAGGTAAAGTAAATTCCTGCGCGCAGTCAGTACATGAATTAACCATAATGTTGCGCAACTAGTCCTTGGCTGACCGCAGCCGGTCATTCTGTCAGATATACCATATCAATCGAGATCTTATTAACTACATGGACAATAGCATTATCTTTTGTTTAGCATTTAAATTATTTTCATATCGTTAAGAGATTTTGTCTTAAGATCTTATAAATAACCAAATACCAATAATCTATCTAGGTTTCCTGCAAAAAGATTTGGTAAGAGATTCAACAACTACTACGAGATGCTCAGTTTTAACTGTACGGTTCAACTGCGCAATTAAAACTGACGTGTGCAGGCAAAACTGAGAACTGTACAGTTCGACTGTGATGTTCAAATTGACGTGTATACGTCTGCTTTAACTGCGTGTATTAACTGCACAGTTCAAAAACTGAACGTCTGTAGCCGGCTCCGCGCCGAAATAAAGTAAACAGAGGATGGTCCATTCCATATGCAGATTTTCAGCAATTTAATGCCAGTTATTGTAAGATTTTTTTTAGAAAAAGCGTAGTAATATTGTATAATCTAAAAACCATAGTATTTGTTCGGGTTTGTGTAAAGCGATAAAGGTTATCGTAAGGTCATTGCATTGCTATAATTAGTTAGCAATCATAGAGTATCCATCAAACATTTAGCGTTTGTTATTTAAATAGCAGTGTTATTAACAGCGTTATAACTTCATGTTAATTAACGACAAAACGATAATCGATGATTTAGAAGAACATTGTAGACAAGTTTAAATCAAACAGATTGGCGACAGTTCAAATTACAAATCAACAAACATTTGCTTCTGTAAGTAGTTACTTAGTTTCCTTCTCTAGCCTTGGTTAAAAACATATTAAAAAGTTATCGACTTATTAAGAGCAGACCACTTTTTATTTTTAATAAGTATTTATGGTTAATTCTTTTCAGCCATATTTACTTAATCAACGCAGTAGTTAATTGCTTAACAATTAGCAACTATTACAAAGTTCTAAACTCTTTCCGCTTTATTCCGAAACGAGAATCGGCGTTATTACTGTTGTACTTTCTACGTTTGGTACTGGTACATTCATAAAATTTATTCCAGTATACAGAACATCCATGTTCCTGGTATTTCTTATGATACAAAATTTGGTC
Source organism: Papilio dardanus tibullus (assembly GCA_013186455.1). Classification (NCBI taxonomy): domain Eukaryota; kingdom Metazoa; phylum Arthropoda; class Insecta; order Lepidoptera; family Papilionidae; genus Papilio; species Papilio dardanus. The sequence goes on along the minus strand of QDHC01000296.1, from coordinate 1,073,405 downwards.
CAATTAGATCCCTGGTCTATCTTATTTAGTTCCGAGTGTCCTCCAGAATCGTATAATTGGCGACTTATTGGTTCTCGTTTATCGCAGTATTTTATACATTTTTTCGGAATAAGGGGTTTACAGATTCTCGGCAGTCAGTGAGGCGTAAATACTTAGGAATAAATAATAGTTCATTAACTGAACATTGCACTGTACTGTAATGTTTTAGTAAATACATGAAACCGGTATACTTTGATAAGCGTATAATTTTTTAATTTCCCAATTTAAAGCGTATAATAAATGATAATACGAACATCGTGAAGGGAAGTTCGATCATTATTATATGAATTATTTAATTCGATAACATAAAATTAACCAGGTAGTCTTTGTACCTACAAGGCAATATTTTAGGGATTTAACTAAGTTTAAAATGTAATGTCAGTACTATATTTTAAAATTATTGTAAACTAGCTGTTGTGAGCGACTTCGTCCGCGTGGAATTAAAAAATATAGCCTACTCGGGAATAATGTAGCTTTCTAATGGTGAAAGAATTTTTGAAATCGGCCCAGTAGTTCTTGAGTTATTTCAATACAAACAAAAATACAAAGTTTCTCTCTTTATAATATTAGTATAGATGTTTAAAAACTGAAAGAATCAACACCTTTCTACTTTTATTTGCAATGTTATTTGAGTTACGAGTATTTTGTATTTAAAAAAATGATGGATTTGTTTACAGTAATTGTCTTTTATTAAATACCCTATAGAATTTTATTACAAGAGAAAGGGTTGATCGAACAACGAATCGTTTTTATCATTACCCAAATTATCGTGATGCAACCTGCACATATCGGCGAAGAAATTCAAAGATATGTGTATTCACGCAAAATACGCGCTAGTCGTGGAGTTGCGGAAAATGGAGCCCATCATGGGTCAAAACATTTAACCTTTAACCTTTACCCAAAGTACATTCGCTACGAAGCGATTCTTTCGCGAACGTAAAAAATGCGTGAAACTGACAATGACGTTCGATATTTCACACGTGACGAGCACATGAGTATCGAAACTTTATTGTCAGTTTCGTATATTGTCCATTATATCGATATCGCCAATCGAAAGATACTTTGGGTAACCTTCCAGGACATCGTGTAGATATAAAATACATAATAAAGCTTTCTGTGCTTTAAAATTATCAATATTATATAACAAAAATGTAATTAAAAAGTGATTTATTATATGTTTTTGAATAAATTTACATAATACCGTTACGTGGCAATTAAACTAGATATACGAAGACTCGTTTTCTTTAATGTTACGTTCAAGTGTTAATTAATTTGACTTAAGAGTTTATGTATTGAGTTACATTAATGTAATTGAATATTGAAATAGTTGCCGCCTTTCTTTGATCTCTTATGATACGCAATTAACTTTTTAATGTTGGCAATTTGATAAACGATTAGATGGAGTGAGAGAAATAGAAATATCTATATCTGTCTAAGACTAATTGACCTTTTATTGGTGTATTACACAAGCTTTGCCGTTTGCTGTCTGTTTTTACTATAATAACTATACGTAGAAAGAGAAAGGTATAGAAGTGGCTATAGCGTATACGGTTGAGGGAAAAAACATGCCTTAGACTACGTCATCCGTATGTTGTGTGTGCATCACTTTACGGTTTTAAACCAATAACATCATGTGTCAAGCCTTTGTTGCCTGGGACGTATGAAAAATTATTATAGTTTACCGAAAATACGCTTGGAGCGCCTCAATACTATGTAATCTGTCACACTTATTTGGGTCTTATCCCAAGAGCCAAACAAACAAAATCGCATACGGAGAAAGGGACCAAAGATCTAAGTCGCTATCATTGTCGCGTTACATATATTTCGTATAAATGTTTCACAGTCGCTGTTAGTGTGATATATGTCATGTCCGATCTGCCTTTTTTAATCTATGGAACAGTACATATGGTAAAACTGTTATTTATTGCATTGTATTTTAAAAGTGTTATTGTAAATACGAATACAAATATTTTCACAAAAGCCATTGTTAATTAATCTTCAAAGTTGTCAAAACAGAAAATAATTTATGAGTCTTAAATAAATATTATCTGGTAATCAGAGCGTAAAAATTAAGTTTATTTTAAATCGAACATGTTTTAAATTCTATTAAGTGATGTTACCCTAATATCCATTCAATATCCAACAATAATTAAAAATAAACTAAAACTAAAAATTATTAATTTGCAAAATTAAACATCACTACAATAGTTGTGTATGTTTCCATTGAATAAAGAATAATTACAAGAAACAACACTATTATTAAGTAAGTTGTTAAAAACAAACAAACTAATCGTAGAAAGAGAAAGGTATAGAATTGGCTATAGCTTATACGGTTGAGGGAGAAAAATGCCTTAGACTACGTCGTAGGTATGTTGTGTGTGTTTGCTTACCGAAAATACGTTTGAAGCGCTACAATACTATATGACACCTCAAATTTATTGGGGTAATTTTTCTGGATCCAAACAAAAGGGAGAAGGCGACCAAAGACCTATGTCACTGTCTTTGTCACGCTACGTATATTTCGTATAAATGTGTCTCAGTCGCTGACAGTATGACATGTGTCATGTCTCATCTGGCACTTTTAATCTATGGTAGTAATCAATAAATCTTTGCGCACGAGCCATCTGACTCAGCATTGAAGGATATTTGACGTGGGATATGTTACAAGGTCGGTACATATCTTTGTATTGTAGTTTGATTGGGAGGAAGTTTCTATTTCCTTTAAATTAATATTTAACTGATCACGATTTATATTGTTTTTATGCGTAAGTTTTGTTAATTAAAAATAAATTCCATCAAAATATAATTATTAATTTTTCTTTTAAGATTTAGAGGAAAGTTAAATCTGCATCTACACGAACGCTTTTTTAACGTCGGCGTTGGCACTTTTTTAACTACGAATACTGTAAAATCACTCTTATGTCGATCATCCAGCGCTCAAAATGCAACGCTGCGTGATTGACATTAAATGCATTTGTTCTATTTCGACTTTTCAACGCTTTTTAGCACGCGTTTAAAAAGCGCTCGTTTGAATGCGGGCTAAATCTTTTGTTTAATAAACTTCTAATTTCTTTAACATCACCATCTTAGGAAAATCTAAACCTCCTTATTCCGAAAAAAACTGCGACAAACGAGAACCAATAAGTCGTTGAATATTCGATACTGGAGGACCTAAATGGTAAATACGATAGACCAGGGCTCTTATTGGGCCAAATTATGTATCATAAAAAGTACCAGGAACAAGGATGTTCTGTATTTTGGATTAAAATGTATGAATGTACCAGTACTAAACGTAGAAAGTACAACAGTACGAACGCTGATTCTTCTTTCGGAATAAAGCGGAAGTCTGTCAAGTACCATTTAACACACACTATTGAAATATCGTGTATAGAAATTAGCAAACATTTCATTTCACATTAGTTTCTACTCGTGTATTACCAATTTGTTTAGAATTGGCACGTACAACATTAACACAACTTTTGCAATACGAGTCTAGACTTGCGTAAGCTAATATTAACGTTAAAGCGACCATTAGTTAAAAAAAAGTGTATGCAATAGTTTGACATGTGAATGCTTGCTCCAAGCATTTGATATTAAAGCCTTGTTCGCACCAGGATAGTATTTTAGTCGAGAAGCAAGTAGCATTTATCCGAACAAAGGATTTACTACTGTTCGGACTCGTTTAAGCCTAAACCTACGGACTAGGATAGTAATTTAGTAACTAAACGTGTCCGAACGGCAACATTTTAGTAGAATAGATTAGTAAATCCTTTGTTCGGATACTTGCTACTTGCTACTCGACTAAAATACTATCCTAGTGTGTACAAAGCTTAAGCAACAATACGCTTATGGTTTACGAACTGCAAAAAATATTGTTAGTAGTGCATCACTACATAGTATAAAACAAACGCTTTCTCTGTCCCTACATCCCTATGAATGTTTAAATCTTTAAAACTACGCAGCGGATTTTGAGGCGTTTTATTTAAATAGAGTTATTGAAGAGTATGGTTTATATGTATAATAACTTTTATGTTGTATTCCAACCCGTGCGAAGCCGGCGTGGGTCGCTAGTAAATGGTACAATCAGTAACTTATGACTCTACATAACAATGTGTCAGCAGGCTGAAGACAGAAAAGTCCAGAAATATTTATTTTAAGAAGGAACTATGTAAAAATAGAGTGATAACTAGATAGTCGTTCTTTGCCAAATATCAATAACTTTTTAAAGAACATAGCTCTTATCCAGGATAAGAGTTAATTATGTTATTATCATTATTAAGAAACTAATTGGTTTTGCGATTTCTCTACATTATGCGTATGCAACGCTATTGAAAAGCAGTCAAGGCGGGAAGCTTTTCTATAGAGCTATTATATTTGATCGCAATTGAATCGCCCATATCACGGTGATCGGTCCACTCCCCGCAGAGTTATCGCAGCTCCAAGACTTCAATGGAAAGTGAACCACGGACAGCTGTAAAACAAATGTATCGTGATGGGCAAAACATCTGAACTAAATGCACTAAAGTTTTTGTAATGAAGATCACCATAGATATCGGGGAAGTCTCAAACATTTCAGTCTAATTTTATTTGCCGATTAGTTGAATGCACTAGGATAGTATTTTAGTCGAATAGCAAGTAACTAAACGTCTCCGAACTGAAACATGTTTGTAGAGTAGATTAGTAAATCCTTTGTTCGGATACTTGCTACTAGTTACTCGACTAAAATACTATCTCAATGCGAACAGGACTTTAATGAAAGTAAATTGTTCTTTATTACTTACCATTGTATTTTGACAGAATTACGCTGTTCGCAATTATTTATAGGTTTACTAATAAGTAGAGTCAACCATAACACCTAAATGATTACCTAACATATCACCTAAGTGATTCTATCACTGTTCTAGTTATTTTTTGCAAACTGTACCTATCAACGAAGCGAAAGTGTTATATGATGAGTGACCTTTTACTTCCATATCGCCTACGCATCTCTGTGTGTCATATGTGTGTCGTACAGCCTACTTTTTCATTTCAAATCCTACAATGGTAATAAATGTGATCATAGAAAATTGAACCGTATTTTTATAATCATACGATTGACTTTTCAAAAGCAAATCCACAAGACAGATTGGATAACGCTTATGCAAGCTTATTGTTTGATTAGACAAACGGTTATGCTGCGTCCGAAAAAAATGGCTGCAGTTTATTGTAAATATACATTGTGACGTAACGACCCATTTGGGTCATGTCATCTGCTGACACAAACACTATTTATACTGTGGTGATAGACGTTTTAAAAGGCCAGGGGGGCTACCCAAAGTAATTTTAGATTGGCGATATCACTTATGGAATCGATAAAATGTATGAAACTGGCAATGATATTCGGTAAGTCATGTGCTTGTCAGGTGTGAGATATCGAACTTCTAGTCAGTTCCACAAATTATTGATGTTCGAATCGCTTTGTAGCTCATGTACTTTGGGTAGCCCCCCAGTTGCTAGCTACGTAATAGCAGATCGATTTCACACTATGAAAGCAATGGAAAGATTTCTAGTTTCGAAAACATTTAGTACTATGCTTTTTTCACTAATATATAGGATGACTGGTAGAGAATGCCACTAGGCATTAAGTCCTCCTTGTACTAAGATAGTGCTAAAGTTTAAATAAAAAAAATAAATAAAAAAAATACTTATGCTATACTTTGCAATGACCTTGACTTGACACGCACGAGCGTCATTCATATGAAATGTAATGAATCACGTAAAAGATATCCGTTGTAATCAACATCTGATACATTACTTGTAATAAATAATTATAGCACAATTACTAACGGCCGGTTTCAATATGCAAACATAATCCGATTTTATTAACCTGCAGTTGATTTATGAGTAAGACCTCTTTGTTTAAAGTATATAAAAGAAAAGTAAAATGATATGACAGTTGTCAACAGAAATTGATGTTTTTCTTGTCCTCATTAGATCGAGATCGCGGCAAAAAAGGAAAATTTGCTTCAACGTATGCTCGTTCTCTGCGCGAGATCGGTCTAATGAAGCCGTGGGGTAATGATTTTAAATCAAACGTCAATCTAATTTTGAAATGATCTGGCGTTTTGCGTTTGTTATTGGAACACCGATTGTCACTACTCTGGAGATTGAATAAAATCTTGGATTGCCACAATGTCAAATCGATCGTTCGAAATTGAAACCGGCCGTTAGTTGAATAGATTATGAGCATTAAAGCATCACAGCGGGATTCCTAAGGACACAATTTAGAGCTAATTATTTTATCCCTCTATTATTCTAAGGAAGTGATATAGTGTCTCTCTTATTCACGTCTTCCATCTTAATAGTATATTTGATGCAAGACGCCATGCCAGTCATGAAGTCATGACGTCGTGGTGTCCCTTGACATATCAGTTGAATAATTTTGAATATAAACCATAACCTTTATATAAATGCGTTACGTGTCAAAGACTTTCTCTGATATGAATGGTAAAATTAGCAGTTATTAAAACGTTATTGCATAATATGCAAATATATTAATTTACAATTCAAATTATCAATCATGCTGATTCACTGCATCTTCAATATTTTATGAGTACTATAAAAATCTTAATAAAATATGCAGTGTGAGCTTAACTAATCTACAAGTTATAAGTTCTTTTAAAGTTTCCAAACCCTTCTTATTATTGGACCGTAGTATTTGACCATCGTACTTTATAAAATACACAAAGAACCGAATTCGCAACCCTAATTCACACGATCGGTACATAATCTTAAATACAAATTAATATTGTGCCGATGACTGCGTAATTCAGGAAGACCACCCGTGGTCTAAATTGCCACGTCATCGGGTGCTTTGGTGTACTGTTGTGGGAAACAATAACCCTCTGGAATACGCCTTGGAAACAATAGATGTAAGGCGTGGAGTGTCGACCGTTAAGTGCCATGTATAGGCAGCGGTATTAAAAAATATTGATTTTTTCCATGATTATGTGCAACGTTCTCTTTCTGTATGATATTTTTTCACATTTTTTGAACAAACCGAACATATTTAACTTATTAGAACATAAATATTTCAATTTACATAGCGTCTTAATTATTGACATTTTAAGTTAAAAGTTAATCTTGCGTTAATAGTCTAACAACTAGAGGAAAATGAAATTACATGAATAAAATGTAACATACCGTATAAATTATACAATTAAAATGTATAATTTATAGACATTGTTCACAATTGCTAAATACAATTCCTCTCCAAGACATGTTTAAACCGATTTTACGAAATCGTGTGTTCAAAATTTAAGTCACAGTTTAGAACGAATTTCATGCGCTTTGGAGTTCAATTGTTTGGAAATGTTTCTTTGTGTGACTGTTTGTGTAATGTTTTGTTACGAAAACTTAGCTTAAGCGTGTTTGTTCGGAGTTACAGAAATAAAATATAACTTTCTTAACTCAAATTATACGACATAATTAAAACAAGAAAATGAATAACATAAGAAATATGGTCAGACAGATAAAGCAGAGAATATAGCTATGTTGCAATTAAATTAAGTAACTCAATCAATATTATATGGTTCTAACATAAGTACCTAATTAGGGTGACACGATGACCCGAAGTTGGCCTTGTGGTCCTTGTACCAACCAGGCGCCGAGTGGTTGGCGCCCGGTTGGCCGTCCCAGGTATCGCTGGATCGATGAGGCTGAAAAAGACATAAGGGAGCTCCACGTCCGCGATTGGGTCGGAATGGCGCGGGATCGCTAAGTTTGGAGAGATTTCTTGGTTGTAACATTATAAAACAATATCCAAAGAGGGTCTTTATTTACTATGTAAAATTGTATGGACTGAAATAATCCGTATGTATAGATCACGTTCATATTCTTTACTAATTTTGCTATCACTTCTGGCTTCATTATTGCTGGATACAGAAAGTAAATATCAAATTCTGAACATTCCAAGAAGGCAATCAATCCAGGAAACGCTACAAGAATGCAAAGTCCTGCAACAAAATGCTTAGCACGAAGCAATGATATCTTTTAATCTGAGACAACGTCGATCTGAAGGGCGATGCGTCAGTGCGGCCATTGTCCTTTTAAATTGTTGTCAAAATACATGTGAGATTAAATAAACAAAAGACGGTATACCATCAGCACAATGTAGGTAATCATTAAAGGGTGGTTACCAAAAGTACATTCGCTACGAAGCGATTCTATGGCGGATGTCAAAAATGTATGAAACTGACAATAACGTTCGATATCTCACTCGTGACAAGCAACATGACTTATGGAATGTCATTGACAGTTCCATACATTTTTGTCGATTCCATCAGCGATATCGCCAATCGATAAGTGCTTTGGGTAGGCCCCTGTTCTGTCGGGTACGGGTGCCCAAAATAAAAGCACAAAAGTAAACTTTAGTGTTTTTCGGTACACCATGGTCGCAGTTTCCAATTCTAATTTAATATTGGTCTTATTTTCTATCATAGCATTCAAAAGTTGTCATAATTCTATGACAAATTGGAATGGAATAATCGTGGAATATTAATAGCTTGAATTAATTCCTGGATATAAACTGCTTGATAAAATCTCCATTTCCTAAATTGAAAGACTTATTCGTCATCGTGTGGCATTTTAATGGCCTTGAGCTGTCCAGGGACATAAAATGTTGCACGACCAAATTATATTACAAGGCTCGAATAGCTTTTGCAATAAACAATTTTATCACTGAAATTGATCGGTGCAAGATAATCGAATGTAATTGTGTCTATTTGTAGCCATTATTTCTCTCTAACTCATTTTAAAAGTCTATTTTCAAGTCGTAGGTGTCGTGAAAGAACACCTTCAAGTGTTTATATTACTCTAGGTTGGTCGACAACTTTATTATCCCTGGGGGCTGCCAAAGTATCTTTCGATTGCCGATATCGCTGATGGAATCTACAAAAATGTATGAAACTGACAATAATATTCGAAAAAGTCATGTGCTTGTCGTATCGAACGTCATTGTCAGTTCCATACAGTTTTGATGTTCGCTGTCAAATCGCTTTGTAGCGCATGTACTTTGTTTAATCCCCTATTCTGTACCAAAACAAATCTAGAATACTGAGAAGAAATGCACTAAGTAGTTGTTAATTATAAAACTGACCTCGTCCCTAAGACATTAAGGCCTATCAGAGAAGAATGCAAATAATCTCAATGATTCAAATAGGTTTATCGGTTTAGGGTAAAGAATTTCAGAATGGAATGGACAAAAATACAAACATGCTAGCGAAAAACATTACCATCCAATTTGTCAAGCAATAAGGACAAGACAAAAATAGATCATTCTAGATAATTTATTTTATATTAACTGCGAAAGTCGTCGTTATTAATAAGCGTAGTTAGCGATCCTTATTTGAGCTTTAGGGAGTGTTTCCGCCGCGCCCTGCCGCGGTATCGCCGCCCCTCGCGTGACGCCCCGGGACGGGATACGTGACCTCGATCACGTTCCTTATTCAAACAGACGGATATAAAATCGTTATTATTAGATCGGATACATGCAAACGGATACACGGAGACGGATACTTTACACTTTTTAAAATTTTAGTTACTAATACTGCCCTTGGGATGATTATTGTGACTGTTGGTTACTATTTGGTGAAATACGAAGATTTATGCATTAAAATTGCCTGAAAGAAGTTAAAACGACAAAGAAATTACCAATATAAAATTAATTTAATAAATAAATATACGGATGAAGTCTTAAACTTCTTTAATTTAAGGTTTTTAACCTTGTCGGTCCTTTCCAACCGATACGACATGACGTCCACTTTCTTTTTTTATTTGGTCTCTATAGCCTGCCCTTGGACTTTCTCTCTTTCTTTTTCCTTCTAATTTGCCTTCTATAACTGTGGTTATCAGGTTTTAGTGTCGTTTCAGATGCCCTTACATCTTTCCTCTCCTACTCTCTATTGTTTAATTCTTTAGAAGTCTTGAACAGTACAAAATAATTCCGTAAAAATCTGGAGCATTTCCACCAAAGTTTAATTTTCTCTCTCTATAGATATATGTAGTAAGAGTATAAAACTGCATTACAGGTCGATAGAAGTATTTATCAAGTGAACGTAGATGGAAGACAGCGATGTATGGAC
>QDHC01000296.1:1009558-1039008 GCA_013186455.1 Papilio dardanus tibullus | reverse complement strand
GTTAAAAAAGCGTTCAATTAGAATAAATGAATTACCAAAGCATGTATCTGTTGTTACACTGAGCTTTTAGACCGAGACGTTTTTTGGTCTTTGTTTTATTGATGGTCGTTTTCACCAACAATCCCTAAATTGTAGGTAACCCTTAACGCATTTTAAATGTCACATAACACTACTTTCGTTTTCACCAACAGTTAAGCGTACTTTTAAAGATTCAAGCATATATAAGGTCAAATATAAAAAGCGTTATTGTTTTATATAATAGCGTAGATGTAGATGTAGATGTAGATTGAGCAATAGTGTTATGTTTCTTTTCGTTCAGTTTGTTAAATGTAACAATGCTTTAACCTTCATAATGTATAATTCCCTTTAGTTTGACTTCTCATAGATTCTTTCGTTATCAATGTCCGAGTAGACTGGGACAATATTGACATGGGCGTCGTCTCTTTGACTGTCCCTGATACCAATATCTATTATAAACATGATTAAGCAAAGCGCACGCATCGCTTTCTATGTGACGCTATGATTGTGTAAATTGGAATAGAAATCTCTAGGATATTTTAAAGAATTCGAACATTGCGAAGGCACGGGGAATTATTTCCCGGTCGTGCAGTTTAGTGCGGCGGGTTCGATGGACTGAGAGCTCCATTGGAGAGCCCGGGACCTTCCCAGTCGCACTGGATGGTCACCGAGGGGGTTTTAACCCTTAAATGGACAATGTTGTTTTTACAGACAGTAATACATGTCTATTACACAATTTTTTTTAAACGTGCAACAAAAATCTTGCATTTAAGGGTTAACTCTGTTTTTCCCTCAAAAGGCAGAGTATCTTTGGAAGGTTTGCCCTGATACCAAAAGAAGGACAACTAATAAAAGCTTTATTCCGAACATTAATTTAAATTCATTTTGTATTAAACATTACAAATATTCAATCTTCTAAACATGTTATGTTTATCAATAGCTATAGCGATCTAAGTTTGGTTAAGAATCGTATAGATTAAAAATCTGTTTTTTGTGTCGTAATCAATAATGAAGTACGCAAAAAGAATCATAATGTTTATATTACAAAGTTTATATTAACTAGAGTTAATGTAAAGGCACAGACCGACTTGTGCTAACGTCATACAACATCCGGACTCGATAAGGTTTCAAGTTGCTGATTGCATAAAATGGGTTGTTACTGCCATCTCTCGGTTTGAATCTAAAGTCTTTAGGATTGTATTGAGCAAGTTTACGGGTCTTTTGGTTTAAAGTGGGTGGTGTCCGCTAAGGATTTTGACGTGACTTTTAATGGATAATACCTTAAAGTAATTTAAACTATTTTTTTTAATCACGCTGACGAAGTTATGAACAACAGTAAGATTATAAAATCCAGGGGATTCTTTTAAATTAAATGTAGGTAATTACTTTAAAAGGTTACGTGTAGTTAATTATAGTAAGTAATGGGTTATTATATCTACATACTCGTAATTAAGGGTTTTTAGGAATATCATTAATTAATTGTAAACAAACAAAACCCTTTTGCTAATAAGCAAATTTCTAAGTATATAAATAAAATTTAATTTCGTATGATTGGATTAAATTATCCTTTTAACTAAATTATATATATTGTGATAATGATTAGTATATCATAGGATGTAGTGATTTATAAAAAAAAATGTTTTTCTTTTTAATTTCCAAGTTTGATATACTTAAGCTACCTATATTTTTAAACACGAACTCTTATCATTGTTCATATTATTGTAGTGTGTAGAATTTTTAGGAGTATTTGTAATAAAATTTTGACGAAAAAAAGTACACTTTTCACTAAAATGTAAAACGAGATATAAGTGAACCATTCAAAGTGCTTTTCTTTGTTTAGTTAATGTTCCAAATAAACAATGGATTAGTGTCACATGATTTGTCGATGAACTAAATACACTTATACGAAAAAAAGCGCAAAGTCATAGGCAAAAATATTAGAAAGACATAGGTTTTCGTTTTTAATCGCCTTAATATTTTTGTTACTATAAAAACTTGTTAATTCTATTATGTATTGCAGATTATCGACATTTATTTTGGTCTGTGTTGACACACTTTTAGCTTCAAACACATTTTAGCATGCAAATTGATAGCTGTTATCTTTCTTTAACACGAATATAACCTATTTGTTCTTGCTAGTGCATAAATATTACTTATTTAGGTAAAATATTATAGCTTTTATAGCACACACTTTATCAATATCCTATCAATTAAAAGTACGAGGAATATACATTATTTATCTAATTACCTACTATTGCTTCTTATTAAATAAATAATTAAGGTTTTTCATATGCACGATAAAAAATCGAATTTTATTTAGTAACGTCATACCAAATACTTACTACTATAACGTCTCAAAATATAACAATCTTTACTATCTACTACGAAGTAAACTGACCTGATATCCTGAAGTCAGGGTCTGCAGGCGTTGGAAATGGTCCAGGTGTAAGTTCTGGGCGCAGTTTTCGCAAGCCGGCGACCACTCGCGGCGCCGGCGACTGCTCACCAACAAGCATCGCCCGATTCACCACAACATTCTCAATATCAAACACCTCACAACACACAAAACATCACTTTATGCACGAAAATCTATCTTTCATCCGACAACAACAATGTCAAATTGTCAACCTATTTAAATTTAACGTCAAATCTGACAGTTCGTTTGTTTTTAAAATTCGAAATTTATCGTTATATTTCGCGCGTAACGCATTTTGTCTATAGCACGCGACTATTCGCAAGCCACTGACGAACCTCACTGCTCGACCAGCTGACGTATCAATGAATGAAAAAAGCATGCGTGAGCTTGATTTGTGATCCCCACCACCCCACTACTCGTGAACAATAATAAACAATCCAGATATAATTGAAGTTGCTACTACCGCCATCTATCGCCAAGTAGCTAAAAGTTTTTAATTTTATTTTAAGTACAACTTTATTGTTTTTTTGTTTCCATCATAGAACTAGGTAACTAAATATAGGAACGCCATAATTAAATTGTTTCAACTTCAGAAAAGTTAAATTTTACTTTTTGTCGTTTTAAACAAAAATAATTAAAGCGCCATCTTTTAATCAATAAAAAAATCTACATTTCTTAGTTTTGAAATTCGCCAATAGATGTCACTAAACGTAATAGATTTCATTAATGAAAATAGTTTTTAAAATTATTAAAGTTTTAAATAGTTATTATAGATGGCGTGGTTATTAAAACGAATTACTATTTACTATCTATACTTGATAGATGTCACTGACAGTCCTAAACTAAAAGCTTATAAAATTGTAAAATATTTAATTACAATTTTTTGATTGTTATTCATTACGGCATTTGAATGCTTAATAATAAAAGTAAATTATCGCTACCTTTTGAGCATTTCTTTAGAGCTCAAGATTTCTAAGTAAAATAAAAATTTCGGATTATTTATATATTTATTTATACTGTGTATTGAGTAATTATCGTAAAAAATATAAAATTGTTAATTAGCACATTAAGCACGTTGGGATAAGCTATTTCTATCAAAATTAATTATTTCGCATATTAATAACGTCTGTTAGTAAATCTTTAATTTAAATAACAAATTATTTTTGTACTAGTAATAGTAATGAATATCGGACTGGTTTAAAATGAGAGAGTAATTTAAAGTTATATATTTTCAAGCAAAACATACAATAGAATAAAAGTAAAATAACCTTTAGTCCACTTCTGTTTATTTTTTCCTAACACATACTATTTATATGCCACTGAGTTAATAATAGTTTTTCTCATCATAATATAAACAAAATTAAGTAAAAGAATCATAATTGACCTCAGTATGAATTGACAACATTTTTTATATCGCTTAGCTATAGTTTTTGACCTGCAGTAAAAGGAGATGGGGAGCAGGAAATTCATGAATAAAATATAAGTCGCTATTTTTTAAGAAAAGTATTTTTTCATTACATAATTTTTAATTTATGATTATAATCACACTGAGATAACAAATATATTGATATAAATAGTAATTAAATCAACCTTTAATATTTATGAAGGCACGGTTGAAATAAATTATAGTCAATAAATCTTAGAACATTCTTGATTTAGAAGGTTACAAAAAATAATCTTAAATTTTAAGGAAGACGAGATCAAATAAATGGCACGACGATGTAAATACAACCCGTCCTAAAACTGGCTTATGATTAAATTATTAAGGCACTATTGGGTCTCACGCTAATTATAAAACATTATTATATAAACTTAAACAAATTAAAGCTCTATAATGGAAGAAATATCACAATAACAATGACATTTGACAACTGGAATTACCACGGGCGCCATTTGTTGACGTCCAAGTCGTCCGCGGGAGGTCCCGGCCGAAGGTGATCTTTTTTCTCAGCATAAAAAGCGTCAAGTTGTCGTTTAGCCTCCTCCTGTTTTTTGTACTCCTGGTACTCGATCAGTTTCCTTTTCTTTTTTGGAGGCAAGTTGCTATAATCCATCGGCGATTCGCAATGTTCCGGAAGACTGGCCGCATTGGGCTTACTATGAACCGTCGATTCTTCATTGACGTTGCGTTGTTCGAAGTTTTTCGGCGAATGTGCGACCTCGCTCACCGACGCGGGCGACTTTATCTTTCTCAGGTCTAGTGTGTCGTTGTTGCTGGGGTACGACGCCATTTGGTAATCGTATTCACCTCTGTATGCGTCTTCTCTGGGCATATATTGCGGTTCCGGTTGCTCGTTGTAATCAACAACCACGTTGTGTTCGTTCCCCCGTTTGTCCATAATGTGTTGTCTTATTTTTTGAAGAATAGCATCCTTTGCCTCAGCCGGGACTCTATTGAAGTAGCCATTCCGTCCAGAACTGTGCTCCTGCGGAGGTGGTTGCAGTTTATCTACTGTCGTTAGCAAACCGGGCATGGGATAAGGCTTAGGTTGCGCCCTGGTCTGTCTTGAATATGACCACTGTTTCGCTCCATCGCCTGAATATACAGAATCTTCTGCATCCGAAGAAGACCGGTCGTGATCGCTGTAGTAATGATGTCGGTCGGATACAACGGAAGACGGGGAGGTGGGCGGAGAAAAAGGCGGTCTCTCCGGCACGTGTATAGTCAGAGGCTGGGACGTGATCAGCCTTGACAAGTGACTGATCAGATTCTGGCTGACTTTCTCGTCTAAATCCGGCACCGACATAATAAATCTGCAGGCCTCGGCCGCGCATTGTCCGAATCCGGCTTGAAACTTTTTCGCTTCTGTGACTGGGTCCTTGGGGCTGTGGAGTTTCGTGAGATGGTTTACCGTTAGCTCGAGGATGTCGGCCTTTTCTAGCTTGCTCAAGTTGTCGTCATCGATCTGTAAAGGTGTTAACAGATTAAATAAAGCAGGTGCAACAGTTTCTCACGTTACGCTAGAAGAGGTATTATATTAATATAACTGCGCGGCGACGAGCGGATCGTCCTGTTTATTAATGGCCTGCACTTTTGTATTCCAGTTTCGCTCCGAACATATCCGAGTTACAAGAAGGACGACCGGTCGCAATAAAAAATAAACGGCGTGTGAATGGAGGATGGATTATAATTATTTGAATGATTAACGACTTTTATACAAATTAATTTTGTAGTGTTTATTACCACATGCCAATTAAAAATGTTGTGCCTCAAAATTAAAGTTTGAACTCCCTATCATTAAGTTTATAATAAAATTGTTTCATATATAACATTACGTTTCGAACTTTTAAATACTTTCACAAAATTATTTTGTTACAGTCTGATAAAAACATTTCTACACACACTTTAAATATCTTAAAATTATGAAAGTATGCATAAAAAACCGTAAACGTACCTCTAAAGCGCCCACCATGAGGTCCTTGAGTTCGTCCAGGCAGCGATTGATGCGCGCGCGCCGCTTCCTCTCTAGCAGCGGCTTCGTTATCTTCTTGTACTTGGCCGTCTTAGAGAGCGGCGCCGGGTCCATCGCGATGTATTCTATCTGCCACAATAACACACAGATGAATTATTTTACATAATGAACGGATGAATAATTGATGAATATTCACAAATATTACATACACGATTCGTTTGAATGTATAAATATTAAATACAAGCGATAAAGTATTATAATATGAAGTTTTATAGCCGACTAACCTTTTAAATTAACCGGAATCCACGATCGTAAAACGTTTAGGATGTATTAATTTTGTATAAATGTAAACGCTTATAGAGCCCGTCGTCTCGGGACGCCCGCCTTCACCCGGAGACCGTAATGCACTGCCTGAAAAAAGCCTTCTCCCCGCGGCGTGTCCCCTCTCCCGGCGGTGCCGCCCGCGCGCCGGGCACGCCACCCCCGCGGCGGGGCCATTCATACCGAGAGCACGTGTGGCCAGGCTATCGGGTTTCCAGCATGCGTACTTTCCCAGCCCTCTAAATGCAAGGATTATTCGTCAAATATTCTCACTTTCCTTACAGCATGTGAATAGGCAGATGATAAATGCGTAATATCCTTGGGGCTCTGGTCTAACATGTACTGGATTTTTAATAAATACGATGAAAGATATAGTTTTGATATAGTTTTGATATAGTTTTTTTTTTCTTTATGGTAGGTGATGATAGACAAGGTGATAAAATTATAAATCATCTTTTGTAGCAAGATGCTTCCAAGTTACATTATTACGGTTATTCAATAACTATTGTTCCTGACTTAAAAACAATCTGAGCGTCGTGTGAGATAAAGTGATTGTTTTATTTTCGATGTTGTGTCAGGTGTTTTATTTTAATAAATCATACTAGTTTATACTTCATACTTATTACTTCTAACGCGAATGTTTGTATGGATGTTTGTTTTCCAGAAGTTGGATGGATCTCGATTAATTTTGAACGTTGTAGAACATAATCTGAAGGGACCCATAGGCACTTATAAAGTTATTTTTTTTATGTTGTTATTTATTTTATATGTTGGTACTTGGTCTGGTGCCTAACTTAGTTTAGTAGAAAAGCTCGCACGTGTAAGTTATAAATATAATAAGCTGTATAATTACATTATCAATGTCAATGAGCAAGCGGCATTTAAATATTCAAATAAATCATTTTGAAGTTTATAGTGTTCTGTGTATCGTAAAATTGGGAATTTTATTACTTTGATAATTTTAAAATTCCATCAATTGTCAATAGTTTAGCAAAAATATTTAATTAAGACTGTCACACGGGCGGTTTTTCAACGCGCCTTAAGCCTTGTTCGCACCAAGATTGTATTTTATTCGAGTAGCAAGTAGCATTTATCCGAAAAATGGATTTACTACTGTTCGGACTTGTTTAGGCCTAAACCTACGCACTAGGATAGTAATATAGTAATTAATCGTGTTCGAACAGCAACATTTTAGTAGAGTAGATTAGTAAATCCTTTGTTCTGATACTTGCTACTTGCTACTCGACTAAAATACTATCCTGGTGCGTACGAGTCTTTAAAAAGAGTTGAGATCGAAGAGATGCATTTCCATGCATCTGTTCAGGCGGAGGCGATTTTAAATCGCAATCCTGCAGCGTTGCATGTCACCGCTAGTCAAACGAAACAATGTTGATTTTACTATGTTTGTAATGATGAGAGCGTTAAAAAATCGCAAACCCCGACGTAAAAAACCGTCCGTGTGAATGTTAGCTAAAAATATGTAAAATTTTGATCGAGTTGTATTAAAAGAGATAAGAAAATCGTAAACCTTTTAAAATTTGCCTATAAACCTCTTAATGGAATATTATTAGCTGCCCTTATTTAACATAATTAGTTCAATATGTGTATAATACTTGCTTTTGATCTCGGCTTCGTCTGTGTAGAAAAAAAAAATAGTAATTTAAATGTTACTTATTGATAATGTAAATCTTAACTCTTTTCATATTGAGTACATTATTTTTTTAATTTATTTTATTAATAAGAAATAGCTTGATTTACAGGTTACATTTCGGCAAAGGCAATGATAGTTTGTGGGAAAAACTTATACGAGTATATAAATTAGCGCAGAGTCACTACCAAGCTTGTTAGCAGTATTCTATATTATAAAATTCGTATAGAAAGTTAAAAATGCGTAAAAACGAAACTTTTTTTTCTTCTATATTAAAAATAAAACTTTTAATCTACAAAGAGATACCGCTACGCAACTTTACACTTTGAAGTTAGCGCTGAATGAAACAAAAAAAGATTATTCAACAAAAACAGAACCCTTAGGTAATAAATGGTGGGCTGAAATACACAATTCGACCATAGCGGTAATTTAAAGCAGGTAATTTTGGCGCGAGCCGCCTGTGATTAAATAGTATTGTCGTTAAACCTTTTTGGTCGTTAAATATAAAAAAAAAACTTTAACAGTTCGTAATCATTGTTTCAAAATACATTAACAGTCATTAAAACACAAAACCACGTCAATTTAGGTAGTATAAAGTTTTTTTTTATTATTCTTGAAAAATTGTATTATGTTTAAGCTTATATATAGAGAGATGATGGTTGTCGTTTCATCATCATCACCGTACCCACCTATAGGCTCACGGCCGAATGTTCAAACGCCACTAAAATATATAAAAGCGTCTTAAATGTTAAGTCAACGCGTAAACTCTTAACTTTACTCCGATCTCGCATAATTTTAACACCAATTAGGTTTTAAGCGAAGCTTTCGTAACCGAATATTTGAGCGTCGTTTGAGCATTAAGTTAGGGGTAACATTCTTACAGGAGGCGTTATATTTTACTTAATCCGAGCTTTACTTTGCATTATGAGTATTTTTTGTCTATGATATTTATGTTATCCGGTAGGTAAAATTACCATAGACTAAACAAGTCGCTGTACATATAATATTTGTGATTAGTGCACCGGACCTTATTAAATACATAATTTTTTTTTCGATTTTCTATCTATACAGTATTGTAATCTATTTCACGATTTTGTACCGTTAGGTGAAGTGTTAACAGAGTAGGTACAAAAAGTGTTTTTACACAATTCACAACGAATTTACTTTCTGCAGTAATAAAATGTTATAAAACAATAACACGTTAAGTAAGATGCAAGCGCTCGCCGCAGATACAGAGACAATAGACAAAAGATAGCGGCACATTTAATATTCATCTTTGTACTAGTTTCACACGAGGGCAAAACAGTGTCCTACAACCAGAGTAGGAGATAGTGCAGTACTACAACTGTTTATGCATGATTAAATAATTAAACTAATATTTCTTGTAACCATTCATCACCAGCTCACTATATGTCCCTACTGAGGGGTCGGAGCCTACCCTAAGGGGCGACTAGGCCATAGTCAACCATGCTGGCCAAGTGCGGGTTGGTAACTTGTAACCATTACAAAAAAAAACTTGAAGCTTTTTCTAGGATATCGTTCATGATTTTCCAAAAGCGGCATTAGAACTCACGACCGATAGCCCATTACAATTTCAGACAGTTTTAGACAATTTCAGACAGAGCCCGGTCAGCATTTTATTGTTAAAACAGTAGCTACACTTTCCACTGCTCTGCTGTACTGTTCTACCCTCGTGTGAAACTAGTATTACCTGTTTACTTCCTGCGACGGTTTGTGGAAGATCAGCGCTCGCGCAAACAATGCCTGTCGTGCGCTTTGAACTATTGTTGCGTTTATGCGAAAAATAAAACGTAACAATTTTGTTGTTAACGGCTTGCACTGTCGAGACACACTAGTTACAAAGACAATACGGATTTGGACTACACAGGACAATATCCGCTTTATTCCGAAACGAGAATCAACGTTATTACTGTTGTACTGTCTATGTTTGGTACTGGTACATTCATAAAATTGATTCCAAAATACAGAACATCCTTGTTCCTGGTACTTTTTATGATACATAATTATGTCCAATGAGAACCCTGGCCTATCTTATTTAGCTCCAGTGTCCTCCAGTATTTTATAATCGACGACTTATTGGTCCTCATTCATAGCAGTACTTTATACATTTTTTTCGGAATAAGGTGGTATAATAAACAAGACTAATTTTAACTGTAATTTGTTATAATTATTGCGTAAATGGGAGTAAAAATAACTTTATTCATTGAAATACATCCATATAAGTAAGGCAAGGTTTAAAGCAGCTGTGTATATCTCGATATTCGCCCACGTGCTCGCTTTATGATCTTTATAAATGTTTACGTTTAAAGAAATCGTATAGTGTTTCTAATAAGCATACAAATTAGCTGTAGAATGTAATCAGTGACACCCACGGCTTAAACGCGACACTATGAAGTCTTGTAGCTTCTGTCACATTTAGAAAATCTATGACATCGAAATAAAATATTTAAATCAACTAAACGAAAAGTAAAAAGTATTGAGCGGACGATAACTGAAAGGCAAGTGTGTCTAAACCTTGTACGCACTAGAATAGTATTTTAGTCGAGTAGCAAGTAACAAGTATCCAAACAAAGGATTTACTAATGTATTCTACTAAAATGTTGCTGTTCGGACACGTTTAGTTACTAAATTACTACCCTAATGCGTAGATTTAAGCTTAAACGAGTCCAAACAGTAGGGAATCCTTTGTTCGGATAAATACTACTTGCTACTCGACTAAAACACTATCCTGGTGCGAACAAGGCTTTAAGGTGGCTACAAACGTTCAGTTTTAACTGCGGCGTTGAACTGTACAGTTAAAACTGAGTGTTTGTAGTCGTCTTAACACAAAACAAACAAGGCAGATTTACAATAAATTATGTCACAAATTAAGTAAAAGTCAAGGAGGTTTTAGTTGAAACACTTTCGTTATAAAAAGCGTGGAATGGGAAGATTGATTTCCATTTCTATTTCGAAATAATAGACATTAATTGAATCATCGTAGATAACCATTGTGCTTTCGGTCTCGAGCTTACATTATTTTTTAATTTGCCTTTATAATTAAATGTTTGTGTCGTTATCAAACGCAGCATGTGGCTGACTGCATTATGCATCACTTCACTTCATTAACAGTGGACGCGGTGGTTAGATGCGTGGGTGTCTTTGTTTATGACCGGTAGGGTGACCCTTTGACTTGTTAGAGAAGGGACAATGTATCTCTAAATATCAAGGATGAAGATCGTCAAGTAAGAATGGATTTTATAGTTTAACAAACGCCTTTATTATATCTACATAATATTAAATCCAAGTTTAAGATTAATCTTTTGGTACATTTACTAAGCAGTTGCAGCAAAATCTAAACTAAGACCTGACCATACTAATAAGGCACCAACTCACAAGGACTATATGATATCCAGAAATTGCTTTATTGCATCGCTACCTTTTTCCACGGTTAAATCATTGATAGAAGACATGAAAAATTATTTAACACATATTTTGTAATTTTAATCGTATTAATGGCAACCCTATACATGAGTACTGTGGCACGCGTGGGAAATGGACTCTCTGATCCGTTCTCACATAGAGCTCTTGTCACACAGCGTCTTAAGTTCACGCACTTGCTCGAAAATTCTACAAGCAATATACGCACCTAACTATATTCTGTTAAGATTCAATATTGAATGGTCGGTGTTGATTGTTTTGGGTTGTTTTGGTGTCTGGCGCGCGTCAGTGGACATGATGACTTCGCGTTGAAGTGGCATATGTGAATAACGATTTATTGTTTTATTATGTAAACGAATTTGAGGTTATATTTAGATATCCTTATCGTGCTTTTAGAGAAATTCTTCAAACTAGTTTATTTTGAAATATCGAAGTTACAGAAGAACATTTAACCCTTCGCATTTAAGCTAGGTTATGATGTAAGCGTTACTTTTATTTTCAAATATTTTACATAGCTATCGTGAAATATTTATCTTTATCTTTACATAGTATAACACAATAACGCTTTTTTATGTTTGTCCCTATATATGCTTGAATCTTTAATACTACGCAACGGATTTTGATGCGAGATAGAGTGATTCATAAGGAAGGTTTATATATATAACTAGCGACCCGCCCCGGCTTCGCACGGGTTCAATTGTTAGTATGGCTGTTATGTACAATGTTTACAGTTTTTCTGTAGTGTATTATCACAGTAGTAGTATAGAAGGCGGGACAGGCCGCTAGTTGGAAATATACAAAAATATACACGTTAAGCATTTAGATACATATCAAAATATTTTTATTTACCTTGTTAAATATCAGTAAAAACACTAAAAAGTTCAGATTTATGTGACCCGTGTTCTTGAATCAACTGCTTCCTTTAGTAAGCATGTTAAAAAATCTGAGAATGGATTGAATCAGTGCCAACTGATAAAAGTTACACGACCGATGTCCAGTATACTTGAGAAACGCCCAGTTCTTTCCCTTCCCGTCTCCTCACATCCCGTGGAAAACGCTTCAAAGAAAATATGATGAATGAGCGAGATGCCGTATGAAATATTTATAACGCTGGTACCCATGTTCCCGTGTAACGGTCATAATTTTTCACTACAAAGTACTAAGTACTTAGTTACTTACGTACACTAGACTACATTACAGCTCAAAAAATTTATTAAAACTTTCATGAGACAAGGATGATGATGATGAAGGACTCCCGACGGCTCTGAAAGTACTCGATACCCACACCGAAATAAACGTGAGTTAAGCTGTGTATTTAATTAATTATCACAGCTTAACTTATTTCGGTGTTATTAGTTACAGACCCGTCGGGCGTTCTTTATCAGGGTGAATATATCGGGCCGTCTTGCTATATTTAATCTGATGTTTTAAAATTCATAAAAACTCTTTAGGAAATATTTAATAAAGTAAAAACATATTTTTGTATAGCTTGTGACGTAAGTAATGACGCATTATAATAGGTTACAATTGTATTTTTAGTTTAATTATTTTTTACGTATAAGCTGACATTAAAAAAATATGTATAAACATTGCATAGTCTGTTGTGAGCTATATTTGGCAATGGAAATTTTCCTACAGCCGAAAGTCACTCAAATTTAAGCGTGGCTTAAAATTTAAGTGGTGTCAAAATTAAACGAGATCGCCGAGATGGCGTTCGAAAATTCAGCCGTTCGCCGAATTTGTAGCTTTAAGAAAGTTATATTTCATGTCTAAAACTTAAAAAAAATATACTGAGTTTGATGCTGTCTTTATTGTGTACTAGCTGTTGTGCGGGACTTCATCCGCGTGGAATTAAATAAAATAGCCTATGTTACTCGGGGATAATGTAGCTTTCTATTGATGAAAGAATTTTTGAAATCGGCCCAGTAGTTCTTGAGTTATTTCAATACAAACAAAAATACAAAGTTTCTCTCTTTATAATATTAGTATAGACTATGTATGTATCTAGAAAGGGCTTTAGGATGAAGAGTTTTGTTTAAAAAAGCACAAAAATCGTAGACACGGATGTCGTATAGTTTACAAAACTAGTTCGGCGCCCGCGCATCTAATCGTCGAATGTTTTCTATCGCAGGGACCGACTACAGAAAAAATCGAAAAGCGATCATTATTTAAATAATATTATTTATCATCACGTTTTATAAATAACAAAAACCGGACGCCATTTCGTCTAAAAATAAATTAATGATCATTTTTAAACTCATTTATGTTTAGTGTTTTAAATAAAATTATTATATGAAATTAAATTAACATATGAATGGAACCACATTGTTTTTTAGATCTTCAGTGTTTCTAATTTAAGAATTAATGTTTTCGTGCCCAAATATTTATCTAGACAGAATTCGATTTATAGAAATACGTTATAGAAAAAAACCTAACCAAAAAAGTTTTTCTTATTAGTTCTACATTAAAACCTACTTAAGGCGATGTTGGGATGCGGAATTAATTATTTTTATAGATTTCTACCTCTTATTTCTGACTTTTTATTGAATGATAAAGTTTTAAGCCAGTCGATTAATTAGATAATATATTTTATTTATTTAGTTTCCAAAATAAGAATTCTGTAAATAATGTGCATAATTATTTATGTATTTAGACTTAATTTACATTTGAAGCCAGTTTGAATCAATATATTGAGTGTTATCTAATCATTAAATTAATTCTATATGTTTATTTTGAAAAGTGCGTTCGAAAACGAGGCATGACCTTAGGCAACATTTTTGGTGTTAAGGGTCTATTTTGGAAATGTTCATCATAAAGAAGTGAGTGAGAAATAAAAAAAATATTAATTTTTATCATAAAGAATTAAATACATAAATCACATTAATCTACTTACAACATTTTAATTATATTAAATCAAAACTTTCCGATAAATTTTCATTTAACTGAAATTCAAAGTGTCACTATCCTGTAATAGTAATAAGGTCTCCCATAACCAGAAGGATTGGTAGTTTCTAGTTTCCAGAGTTTCCATTTGGTACAATACTGATCATCATCTCTTCACATCTCTCTTGGTTCTTCTATACTTATTTATTTCCAAATTATCATCACCATCATGAGATAACTACACTGAGGTGCTAGGAGTCTATCCCCTGCCAGGGGCGACTAGGCTTTCAACCTAGCCCAGTACGGTTTGATTTATTACATATGTATGTAAAAATCAACATGTTTAAGAACCGACTCTACTAATAAAAACACATTAAGGCATATACTGATATGTAAATGTCAAATTAAAAATACACAACGAAAAGTAATAAAAAATAAATTTAGGGAAAATATGTTTTTAAAGTTTATAAAAAATATCGTTTAATACAGATGACGTAGAAATAAAATATAAAAGGCATATTTTAATTGATGACGCGCAATACATAATTTTTTTCATATAATTCGACAAAGAATTCGTATTTTTGTGCGTCAGCTAATAATAATCACGTTACCCCTTTCAAAAAATCGATACAATAATTAATCATAGTCTATTTTGTTATTGATGTTTTTGCTGTCTGTACGTAGGTTGTTAGTGATTCTTCAGCTATCTGTCAAAATTCGCCGCGCCCGGAAAGCTGACCGTGGGAACGGGAGACGATAGATTTTCTCAATAAATCGCAAATTATAAATATAGTTTCAAACAACTGAAGCATTGTACCGTTTTGTCTATCACTAAAGCCTTATTCGCACCAGGAGAGTATTTTAGCCAAAAAACAAGTAGCAAGTATCCGAACAAAGGATTTATTAATCTACTCTACTGAACTATTGCTGTTCAGACAAGTTTAGTTACTAAATTACTTGCTACTTCACTGAAATACTAAGCCAATGCGAACCAGGCATAATAGTTGTAAACTTTGCTGTTTTGTACAAGCATAGAGCATATGATACATATGTACACGTAACACGTGGTTTGATGAAAGTTTTGTAAAATAAAAGTACGTAACTTCTTATTTGTCACGTTATACCTACAAAATGGACAGTCGGTTTATTTTTGTTATGTCAGTTTCTTTAATAGGGATTTGTTCACTTTCAAAACTCGTAAATTCAACACACTAATACAAGAATATACCGAAATAGCGAAGCGACCGCTGTCTATATACATCAGCAATTACAGATGCGTTGCCTACCCTTAATCTTCGGAGGAGGAGTCGCACAGCAAGAGGATAATTCCTCTTCCTACGCGTCCCCTCCCCCGGAAAATCCACTATTATTAGTTATTGGGTAAATTAAATCTAGAATTGCGTTATTGTTATGACAGTATTTTCTCACGATTTTAATGAATAATATTTTTATACTTCGAAATTGTATGTATTTAGACGGAGATTTGACATAAACTTAAATTTTATTGCATCATTTCAATCTAAATAAAACACGTCTTGTATCTAATTTAACGTCGAACGGAACGACTTTTAAGAATTCATTATGGTATTGACGATTTTCAATCTACCCACTAATTTGAGTTTATATTGGAGCTATAAAGAGGTTTGAATGGGCGGCACGGGTCACTGATTATAGTGCTTAGACAAGACGCTTTTCTGCTGGAACTGTCTTTAAGAAATCTATTTATCAAAGATTAGTTTATAAAATTTTAATGATCAACTTATTAACGAAATTTATCAATTTTATGTTATTAAAGAGTATTACAATAGAGTTATAGATTCTTATGGCGTGTTTTACCTTATTATAGCAAATCAGTACTAATATTATAAAAAGAGAAACTTTATATTTTTGATTTTTTGTATTTTTGTATGTATTGAAATAAGTCAAAAACTACTAGGCCGATTTAAAAAAAATCCACCATTAGAAAGCTACATTATCCCCGAGTAACATAGGATATATTTTTAATTTCCCGCGCGGACGAAGATGCGGACTACAGCTAGTATAAAATAACTTACGGTTCGTGGTCAAGTTCAAGTTTATAATTAAATAAAAACCTCTTTCTGTTGGAAGTAAGTTAATAATGACTTGATTTCAAGTAAAACTAGATTGATATGTCCTTCATTAATTAAGAGGTGAATATTAAGTAATTAAGCTTATTATAATATTAAAGTAGTCTATTTAATTGTACGTTTAATCTTAGAACATTTGTTTAAAACTGATTAGATACCGCGAGACGGATTCGTTTTAGGGATGTATGTAAATTACTATAATTAGTAGCATTCTCGCTAAAGTTATTTAAAAAAATAACTTTTGTATTTAGTTAATTCTGTCATATGTTTTACTGCTTCAACGGTTCTACATTTAAGTGAAAACCACAAATTTATGTTTTTAGAACTAAATATAAAAAATAAACAAAAAAGTTCTAAAAATTACAATAATGGATATCCAAATTGAAAGCAGTCCCCGTTTCTCTGAGTTAATACGTAAATATTAACTCTTAACAAAAATATTTTAAAGTGTGACGTGATTAAGATCTGCTGCATTCATACATTTTATAATTAAGTAGCTGTTGTGCGCGACTTCGTCCGCGTGGAATTAAATAATAAAGCCTATGTAACTAGGGGATAATATAGCTTTCTAATGGTGAAAGTATTTTTGAAATCTGTCCAGTAGTTCTTGAGTTATTTCAATACGAACAGAAATACAAAGTTTGTCTCTTTATAATATTAAGTATAGATTAAGAAATATTCTCCTTCCCGGACTCAGAGTCGTTATGTGGTCTCCCTAAGTAGAGACTTAGTAAGATAAATTAAAACTAAGGATCTTCATTCGTGACCTATTACCTATTCTAAGACGTGGCAGATTTTTATAATTGTGCATTGAAATGTATCCATTTTAGGGTCATACTGTGGGTTGTATCGGCGTGTGGTAGTGACGGTATGTTGATTGTGTAACGCGGTAGTGGGGGGGGACACGGAGCAGGAGGAGGGGGGGGCATGTAAATGGCGGTGCTGTTGGCCGCAGAGCTCGCGACCGTGGGAAAACTATCGCCCGTGGCGGCTATGATACAGGGCCGAATTCATCACCTACGGATTTATTTATTTCAGTTATGAAAAATCGAATATTTTACTCGACATTGAAAGCATTCTTTAGGACCATTTAAACGTCGTAGCATTTACTATATATTCACATATTTTTAAGCGTAACTGAAACTATAGCGACCACAATGGTGGTGAGAAACTGTGACTACTTGAATTGGTTCGACAAAATTATCACAGTAAAGAGAAAACCGCAGGAAAGAAAAGATTTTTCACGTGTTTTCTGATAAGCAAATTGCAAGTGGCTAACGACTTTTTACCCTCTATTTAAACTGCTTCGCTTTGCAAATTTCTAACCCCATGGTGTCATTAGACTGATGTCACGAAGAAAACGGCCTTACGCAAACGCAAAATCTCCGTTTTTATTGCGAATTCGGTCTAATGAAGTCATAGGGTCATAAATGAGTATTGCAGATTATTAATAACTAGCTGTTGTGCGCGACTTCGTTCGTGTGGAATTAAACAACATAGCCTATGTTCGGGGATTATGTAGCTTTCGAATGGTGATTTTTTTTAAATCGGCCCAGTAGTTCTTGAGTTATTTCAACACTTGGAAAAAAGTACAAAAATATAAAGTTTCTCTTTTTTTAATATTAGTATAGATATCATGATAATATTTAGTAGGTGGTGAGTCCGTCCGCTGACGCTCGTGCAGCGAGCACGGGCGCGTGACGGCGGCGCGAGCCGCTCACGAGCTGCGACGTGCGGCCTGCTCACTGCCGCCGCCGCCAGCTCACCCTCACTGTGGGATCGATACTTTAATTTATTCTTTCATTTGACACTCACTGCCCACTCTCCGCATAGATTACCAACAGTTTCCTGGACAGACAACAATGATGCTTCTTTTGTTTTTTTCGTTTTTTAGAACTCCGTTTGTCTTTTATTCTTAAAACAAAAGAATGCGTGAATGTTAAAAATAAGCGAAGGTTGAATTTGATTTAAAAAAACCCGCATTTAAATGTTGTGTTTAGTTAAGAATGTTTTTGTCATTTATAATAAATATCAGATTTCGTATATATGTATATTTGAATTTATTTTATAATTCTTACTTCTTAGAAATTAGTAGTCTAGAATATAAATATCTATAAAGTAGCAAAATCAGCATCAAATTATAATTAGGCCCGACATCGATATTAAATGTAATATTCCCAACGAGGCCAATTTAACAATCTCATTTACATAATCTATTATTAGTAAAACATGATTTAAGATTGAACAAATATTAAAGAACTAATTTATGATTATATCATGACCTTACATAACCTTAACCTGGTTTAAAAGTTATTTTTAATAACTAATTTTACAATAATATTAATTGATTGGCATTATATTGTACATATGAACCATCTAAACTTCTTGACTTCTAAATCTTATTAATTTTAGGATGAAAATATTAAGAAGTAGGGTTGAACTAAAATCGAATTTATTTAGCTTTTAAAAATAATTCGATATTCGATTTCTATTATCTAATACTTCGTTGTGTATTTCAGAATTTTTCAATAAAGAAACAACAAAACAATTTGCTTAAAAAATTATTTACATTACACATTCTAACTACCAAGAGAGAGTAAGTTCTATTTTACACACTCTCGCTCCCACTCACTCTACAGAGCTTTTGATTAAAAGCTTCATTACATATCTTAAGCACTTTAACACTCAATAGATTAACACTTTTACTGGGATCAATTAGCTTCGTTGCCACGGCAACAGAGGTCGTCACGATTCTAATTACTGGATATATTATTTTATTTCTTTTTACTGACAGGCGTTAGTGATTCCATAGACAGACCATTAGGCTGTCTACCCATTGGCGTGATTTAGACGAGTTTAGATTGCCAGTCTATACTAAAATTATAAAGAGGAAAACTGTATTTTTGTATATATTGAAATAACTCAAGAACTACTGGGCCGATTTGAAAAACTCTTTCATCATTAGAAAGATACATTATCCCCGAGTAACATATGCTTTATTTTTTAAATAACAGCTTAGTTTAAAACGGCTAATCCATTTTCAATTATTTTAAACACAAGGCAAGTTTATGATGGCGGCGCACTGTTAGACAAAGTGATAACGATATTGTAGGAAGCAGTGTATAAAAACGCGTCAACAATCAGCGTGAAAGCTATAGTTATAGCTATTCTGACTGAACACCACAAATAAAAAACAAACTTAAAAGTTAATTTTATAGTAGGTACCTAATTAATTTGTAATTAGCCGGAAGATGTTTATAAATTATGCATATTCAAAGAATTATTATGTACTCGTATGTTGATGTCTCCACAAGCGTGGCAACAATATCTCTGGTACAATGAAGTTTTCTTATAACTTCCTTTCGCTTTTTTATTTTCGCTCAACGTGTTAATTCCGCGATTCAATCGGTTGCGAGGATTTTCGCGGTAATAATAATTGAGTTTTACTTGCCAAATCCTCAACATTCGCCCGAAAGACCGGTCTTTTACAATCCAACACATTGCGTCTTTAATCTATGTCTGGCTTTAGGTTTATTAATTCTATTAGCTTGGTTTCTGAAATCATCACAAATGTTATAAAAAGAGAAACTTTGTAGTTTTGAATTTTTATATTTTTGTTATTATTGAAATAACTCCAAAACTACTGGGCCGATTTCAAAAATTCTTTCACCGTTAGCAAACTACATTATCCCCGAATAACATAGGCTAAGTTATTTAGCGGACGAAGCCGCGCACAGCAGCTAGTATTTTATCATTTGTATTTTCCGAAAATAAGGATATAGAACTTTTGATTAATGTTTTAAGAGGAATCGTGAATCACACAGCACAGTCAAGCATAATGCTTTCACCATTTTCGACAAATGTTATGAAATATATTTCTGCCAATATAAAATAAATAATCGCATCATGTTACCGGACAGCGTAACTTTAAAAAATAGTAAAAGTCAAAGGTATCGATTCGCGCCGCTCCGAACTACTGAACTTACGTAAAACTATTGAATTACCATCAAATTCTCTTCCTATCCTATTTATTTAAAGTTACCATTGCTTTTGCAAGTATTTACTTTATCAGATTCGATATTCGTGTTACTAATCTATGATTACTTTCAGTAAGCCTAATGTCAAAAGACAGTATGAACTCTATTGATACTCGTAGAGTTTCGGTTGTCTGATTGATTCACTTGAGGCCGATATCAGAGATGACGGTAGTGGTCATGTATAAAATGTTAAAAGGAAAGTGCTCGTAGTGTCTGCTGTCTATAAATCATAGTTAAAACTAGTAGGTATTATATTTGACAATTTTTGTCTAGACAGACTTACAAAAATATATCTAAAATTAATATTGTATAATCTATGTCATGATCTTATTAAAACAAAGATGTCCTGCTGTGTAACGGGTTTGAAGTGTCGTTTTAAATTCATACCGCGTTACATTGAATTCGGAATTTACGTATTTTATGGCAATTCCGTCTTTACATGAATATAAACTTTACACTGATGAAGTCAGCGCCAATCTTGATATGAAGGAACTGATACAAATGGTTACATGGCTACTCACCTAATTCTGTCACTAAGCCATAAAACATTAGATCGTTCTGAATTCCTTCGAGATTTTACTTAACTAGGAGCAGGATCTATCTAAAGTCTAAAATCCATTTAGTCTTTGGACTCTTTTAGTGAACATCGTTCAGTATTGTTATCAAATGCCTTCATTTCATCTATAAAGGTCAACAAAACATTACCTTTTTGTATTTAGTTAATGCCTTCATGGATAATAGCAGTCCATCATACAAATTGCAATAGAATGTTTATCTTTTCTCTATAAAAATAATTGTTACCACCATTACAATTACAAGAATCGGACATCAAACTGTTATTACTTTTTAAAAACTAATCTATTGCGTTAACTTCAAGCGTTCACAATATCGATATAAAGACAATGATATTGCTATTTTCAAGCTGAATAACTCACGGCTCATAACTGATACCAAATTGCCGGTGTCTGTTGTTTTCACCGGAGCTTCCCACGGTGAGGCGCACGCAACCGCAAGCTCCAATTATACTGGATCGGACTAATTTCTGAGTACACTCGCGCCTGAATCTGATACGCGGGAACGGTGGGAAGCGAGCTAGCTTCGCCGAATTGTTGCACGCGCGGATAATTAACTCATCCATTAAGGCCTAATTACATGGTACCAGTTTCTTGCACGTAGCATATGATTATAGTGAAGGAAAAATTGTCTAGTATTGTCTAAAGATCACGTGACATTCTTGAGATGATATACAAGTTTTGATTCAATACTGGGTTACCTAAAATTTAGTAATCAGTTTTGAATTTCGATTATTGCGTGCTAATATTTCTTTCTATTAACGTACTGGTACGTCCAAGAGACTGGTACCATTTACTTCGCCCTTTACTCATTAACAAGCACGTATACAAGAGGGGATAGTTGAGATTTATCCTCCCCCGAAGTCTGACAGCATAGTGATGACAGCGATGTACACAGTTGACATGATTGTTTCAATGTTCCCGTAGCAAAAGTCTGGATACGTCTTTATCATTATTGAGCTATGTGGCGTAATTACCGCGAATCATTAGTCAAATTGTATTTAAGCGATTCGGGAAGATAATGTCTTTGATTGCATATAGTGTTACTATAATAATACTATTTTTAAAGTGTTACGAGGTTCAGATTTTTTATTTGGTAATTTGATATTTATTTTAATAAATCCTAATTGTTTGAGAGTGATAAAGTTATACATAGGCTTTAGGTTGTTGTTTGTTTTTTTGATCTTCTTTATTATATTTTATTTAATTCCTCAAATTGATAGAACATTTACCACAAAATATTCACTATTTCTCCTCTTTTAATGAATAATATACTCTTTCCAACGATACTACGTAATTGATTTATTTTTCCATTTAAAATTGTAATTCTAAATAATAAGTATATGCAATGACTAATTCATCCCTGTCGTCATGTTTTTTTCTCTTTTATATTCTACAGGACTCTGTCTAATTAATTCTAATCTATATGATTATGCATTCGGGTGTCTTGTTTATTTGCCAAAGCTTTTAAAAGATATCACTATATTTATTTAATACCATTCCAAATCCTATTAAGATCATTGTATTCGATAACAAACTTGTATTGTTTATTACTTTTATTACATTTATGTGCAGATGCTGGGGTTTGATAAAAAACAAATCTATCCAATTACAACACATTTTTATTATTATTTTGCGTATAAACTTAATAACTAATCTAATTTCTTAGTTTGAGCTTATTAGTTCAACCGAGCTACATTATAAGGTATATCACAGATCAACTTAACGCTACGGTACTTTATAAGTTTTGAACAAAAGATAAGCGAACGCCGACGCGGAAGACGTTGAAGTCAGGTATACAATAACAACAGAATTTAAAACAAAAAACGTTATTTTATTATATTAAAAACAAAACTTCAACAAGCAAAGCGAACGAATCTCGATTCGTTTTTAACACACATCGGTTCTAGGAACGTTAACTAGGTCAAACATAACTTTATATCACACATCCGGTCACACAGTCCTGGAAGTACAGCTTGCGAGATCAGGGACACGTTGGCACCGTCGCAGCGGCGGTCACCAGGGTCGCCACATCGACTGGGCGGGGTCAGGCTCGGAGGCGGGGCTGTGCGGCGGCGAGGGCGGCGCGTACGCACGCTTCGAGCTCACCTCCTCGCCGCCCTGACCGCTCACCTCCGCTGGCCTCTTCGTGCCTCGCTCGTGCGGACCCATAGCCAAGGTTTGCTGTGGATGGGGGCCTGGTATAGCCTGCACGGGCGTGGGTCTTGTAACTCCGCTGGGAGCGATCGGCTGCGGTTGCACCACCTGAGGACTTTCCAGCCTCCGTATGCAGTTGCTGAGGTGCTGCAGGAGTCTCGCTCCCGCCTGAGGGTCCACCGGTCCCTGTCTCTGCATCGCGTTCGCGGCGAGGGTGGCGTTCGTAATAAACTGGGACACTTCAGTCGCGCACTGTGTGAAGCCGGCCCGAAACCGTTCCGTGTACGACATTTCAGGTTTCAACACTAATTGCCCTCTCCTTTTTAGGCTATGAAGATGGCGCACCGTCAGTTCGAGGATGTCGGCCTTTTCTAATTTGGAGACATTTTCGCCTTCCGCCTGCAGGGCTGTGACCATGAGATCTTTGAGTTCGTCGAGACATCGGTTGATTCGGGCGCGTCGTTTCCTCTCCAGCATAGGCTTCATGACCTTCCTGTACTGGTAGGTGCGGGAGACGGGTTCCTCGTCGTGCGGTGGCGCGGAGTACACGCCGTGCGGCGGGGACATGGCTCTCGTGGGTAGAATCATGGGTGCTGCGCGCGCGGCGGTCTGAGTACGAGTGAGGCGCGCGCCGACGCACCGCTGCTTTTATGCGCCCTACACCGATTGTGGCAAAACGCCCGTGATAAAAATAGGGGTGGCAATTCAAAGAAGTTCATTTTTGGCTTGAATATAATTTATTACTTACTGTTAAGACATTAAGTTTGTAATATATTATTTTTTATATTGGATATAAATACGCTATAAATACGCCAAAGACGATATTTTAAAATATTAAAGATCATATTTGCACTACAAAAAAATTGAATAATTTCAGAAAGTAGAGTAATTTATTATCCAGATTTTTACAAAATTAATCATCCTTTGGTACAAAAGCTTTCTAAGTTCAGATAATAAAAAACATAAAGATTATCGATATTTTTTATCAAATTTAAAAATTTAAATTGTATCAGCTTGAAATTCGTCTTAGATTTATTTTCACATATTATTATTGAAACTATTAAAAATAGCGTCTTTTCTACGTGAGCAGCTGTGTGCCGAGACAGTTAGGGAGTCAGCTGATGGCACCTGGGCCGCACGCGTTCTCACGCACAACGCACCCTCTGCGCCCCTCCGTCTTACAGACAGACGAGCAAGCAAGCTTCCCCAAAACTCGTGGACATTTATAACAGCTGCCATTGCAAAGATTTTTAAAGTGATGAAATATAATGAAACTATTTAACGCATTTTGTAAAAAAAAATATTCATGTCGTAATTTTGGTTTATAAAAATTTATAGCATTTTTTAATAAAAAGAAGATTTGATTCACGCCGTCTTTAAAAAGAAATAAATATTGATACGAAAATTAATTTTGATAATGTGACAGCCCTGATGTCAAAGCTGCGGCGGCGGCGGAGTTCGCGCGGTGCGTTATCGCCTCCGCCGCACACCAAGTGACGGACCGATGCATAGAAATTACTCTACACTTTTTACACCAGTACTTTTTAAATTATTTGTACCCTAGATAATGTGTGCAATTATTATAAAACATATTGCTGAACGGCTGGAATGTGCATTTAATATTTTACGACAACAGAACCTCTTTTTACAAATGTTACTCGTGCTCGATTTATAATCGTATGGATAAGTCGATTCGAGGAAACGTAAGGTATGTAAACATTGTTTTAATTAGTCATCCGAAAACAATCGCGGAGGTGTGATCGTCGAGCGCGTTCCCAGCACCGCTAGTCGGCACTCGGCGCTCGTCGACCCATTGTGCGGTCGGGGCCTACATGACGCTACTTACTCTAATTCTGTCTCACGCGTCCAGACACCGAAACGTCTTAAGTGTCGACACGCGTCTTTGTTACGGACAGAAAGTACCGCTGCTCGCGACCCACTCGACGCTTACGGCTTTTTAATAATACGCCTATATCGAAGCGTCGGAACGGAAGGCCGTAAGCGACGCTCCGCTGGGTGGCGGTAGAGACATTCCTCTGTTGAAGTCGGCATCGTGGGAAAGGCCGTTTCGCTCGTGTTCCCACACACTCCGCCGGCACAAGCCAACCGATAAATTATCATAATACCATTGTGAGTGAGACGATACTAAGAAATTTTATACTTCATCAATCGCCGCGCTGAATATATTAGGCGCGTGGTAGCGTTTTGTCGGGGAAGCCGGCGCGCGGTCATCCAGTTCGAAACAACCCCGGCAGGCTTCTTATTCCTTATATTAACTGTCGTTTTTTTAATGAATATCCTTATTTGCACGACAATTAATGTCACTCGTATACTTTTCATCAATCAACGGAGAAAATACCACGCGGAGACTTTCCTATGATACTAGTGTATGCATTTTATTTCAGTATTTTTTTAACATTGAATATATTTATCATCGTTGAATACAAACAGATTACAATGGAAATCTACTTCTGCATATACGATTATTCAAAAAATAAGATATCTTTGTCACTTTAAATAAATAAAAAGTTGTGACAAAGTTTGTTTAAGCGTTCATCCACGTGGCATAAAGTTATAGTAATAAATTATATAAATAAAAAGATTATTCCACCCGATTTAATATTAATGTATAACATAAAATTTATTTCGCGAAGGCTAAGTGTCGTATAAATTTTCTAAAAAAAAAAAGTTTTACCGGTTAGATTTTACATACATAATAAGCCGATTTTATCTATCAGTTTTAGCAATAAATTATTATATTTTATTGATACACATTTAACCTTTTAATCGAATACTTAACTTTGTTTTCTATTCCTAAGCGTCTCATGTTAAGATATGCTGTGAATCGGATGATTTCACTATGAAAATAGAGTTAAAAAACATAGCATATTTTTTAGAAGTATATTCGCATTTTTATATACAAAAGAAGTTGGTTGACAACTAAATTCATACGGACATACTGACTCCTATCGTTTGATTATACTTAATTCCTAAAGTCTGTTTTTTCTTTCGCTTTATTGATTTTAAATTTCCACAATAAATGTAGATGCATTTAAAATATCAAGATAAAAGCTTAACAATTTAATACGGAATGCATATAAATTTGTTGTTTTTTAAAACTGGCTTGGATTTTGCGATAAACAAATGTTAAAACAGATTACATATTAAATGTCTCTTAATATTAAGTTTTTTTGCATTGAGCTATTTTATATTCATCCAACAAAGTGCTTTAAATTATTCGCACAATAACGCCCAGTTCATATTATTACAGTCCAGTCTAATCCAGGGCTGAATTCTGTAAACTATGTTAATCCAGCACTGGAATCAATTGCTGGGCTAATGTAAATTGAGTAATTAAATTGGGCATATGCTTTATAGTAGTAGTATTGTAGAAGATTAAGCAAGAAGCCTTACTAAGAGTTGAAGATAAAAATTAAATCCGCATGGTAATAACGTCCTCATAAAACGAGAAATTAATTAACAACAAATAATTAAAACAGTTATAACGTTTTGTATAAATTTAACGAGCTGGTTAAAATACAATTTTATACAATCTTACTTGTTTGCGATCATCAAAATGTATTGGAAATAGAATTTATATTAAATTGTTAGGTATAAAGTTAGTTAATCAGATACGAGCCTGTTTTAAAAAGAAATATTACGGCTAAGTATTAAAAAATGGCCTATAATTGTTATTTAAACAAAGTTCCCCATCCTGAAGAACACGGACATAATAAAGGGCAATGTCGTAAAAATTCCAGTATTTCGTTGAATTTTTGGGTGTATTGAACTGTAGACGAGCGTCCTATTTACATTGCCCATAGGTATCTGGTTTTAATCTGTATAAAATAAATACGGTGCCAATGTTTACTTCGAGCACTTGATATGAAAAAATCACTTTATCATGTGACTGAAATAAGCAGGTTGCTACACCTTGTATGGCCGAAGACTCGAGTCCTAATATTTAGTGTCAATACTACCTTATCTAAGTCGCTGTGACCTGCGCCAAAAGATAAAGTAAATCGAAAATAAATTGCCGAATCAAGGTTGGTAGGGACCTGGTTTTTATTTTGTGATTAAAAGTATTAATCGGTAACTAAAAACCATAAGACTAGTCTTTCCTACAAATGAATATGAGTCAGATTTCGATCCCAAAACAAACAAATTGTACATAATTCGATTGCAACGTTAGTCCAAATATGCAGTGAATGTAGGATATTTTATGAAAAAAGGAGCAAACGGGCCGTAACACCGAGGTGATCATTTACGCTCAGGGATTCCGCAATATATGGCACGCTCGATTGATGAAGGACCCATTAGAGCTTGATATTTTAGCGAATTATAATTATTGAGTCCTATTGGAACGTGAGCTTAAACCTAAATGGCTAAACCAATAGTAAATGGTGTTGTTCGAGTCTTTCTTGGATTTAAAGTTTGGAATCTAGTTTCTTTTCTTTTTAATAGCAAATGTTATAGTTAAAAATGTCGGCAGCCCTGGTATCGGTGATCGTTTCGCGCACGCCTACCGCCACGCCTGTGTCTACAAACACGACGGTATTGTGCAAACAGCGCGCCGGCCAGCACCGCCACTCATAACTGTTTACAGATAGCGCGCCGGCTACCGCCACCATGCCTACATAACACCGATACCAATGACAACATATCAAGAATTTTTATTTCAACTTAACAACTCAATGATTTCTTATAACCACTTCTTTTCTAAGTAACTGATACTTTGTACTAGACGACTTGAAGTTATACATTTAATATGTTCCTCGTGACTCATGTGTCTTCTTCCAGACTATGTTTTACATCTGTGCCTTTCATCGATATCCATTCAGTCATTAGAGATATAAACATTCATACGTCTAAAGTCTAAAATTTCGCATTTTTAATTATACACGATTTACACTGGTAGAGCCCACTTTAATATCATCTCACGAATTGCCCGGCTCGCCCGGTGTAATGCCACGACCACACAGAAGACAGACGTCAAATGGAAGCTATTCCGTGTCTCGTCTTACGAGTGTGGTGCCGGAGGCCTGATTTTAGTCCACTTTCTCTTCCTATCATTTCCTTATATGGAAATGATGGGAAGTGGAAATTGATAAGCGGGCGACGGGACGCACAGGAAGAGGTATTATCCTATAACTGTGCGTCTCCTCCTCCGTAGATTAAGGGTAGGCAAAGTATCTGCAATTGCAGATGTCTATGGGCAAGGGTCGCTCCGATTTTTTAGCGAATCCTGGTGACCACTGGCTCGTTTGCCACTTTGCATTATAAAAAAAACTTGCTTCGTCTTTTCGCTTGTGGTCAGCTTATGCTGTTGCATTCTAGGGAATAATAAGATTTTCATCAATAATATTTATATCAATTAGAAATTGTTATTTCTTTCTTAACAACTATGTATTAGTTGACTTTATCTTGTACAATTTTCATCAGGTCGTTGGCCAAGTATGCGTTTATTCATATCGATTGCAAGGTATGTCCTTGACGTGCAATTAACTTACAATTATGTAGTTACTTAGTTAAGGGAACTTATGGTGCATTTTAAATGACCTAAGGTAAAAGTGCATTGGTCTGCGTAGTGCAAATAATGTCCCCGAATAAACTTTCCATGACGTTAGCTAAACGTCAACTCAAGCTAAGTGTCGTTTTTTGTTGAACAATTTTTACTTCGAAAGCATTACTATGGTTAAAATTATTAGATCGACTTTTAAATAAAAATATCACAGTTTAATATTATCAATGACATATTGGAATCCAAAAGAGGAAAACATTGTGTTCTTGTATGTATTGAAATAACTCAAGAACTACTGGGCAGATTTCAAAAATTATTTCACTATTAGAAAGCTACATTATCCCTGAGTAACATAGGCTATTTTTTTTAATTCTAAGGGGATGAAGTCGCGAACAACAGCTAGTTATCTAATATTTGTCTAATACTTTGTTTTAGAATCGTGTTTTCGTTATTGTTCAACGTTCTTATTTCGATCGAGTTCATTTCGAATTTTCGTAGTATATATATTTTTTTTTAAATGTCAATCTACGATATTGATGTTCGCACGCTTAAGGCGGGAGTGCGAAATATGAAACTTAGCAAAAACATGAGGTGAGCGGCAACTCTTGCGGTGTCGTGTTCACAAAACGGAAGCTAATGTTGCGCAGTTAATCATTTTCACTTCACAATAAGAACTGTCGTGCTTCAATTACGTCAGTATAATTAAATTATGATTTAGTTTTTACACAATTAATAAAGTTTTTATTGTAGTTGGGAAAACATCGTGATGCATCGGCGAAGAAATTTAAAGATATGTGTATTCACGCAAAATACGCGCTAGTCGTGGAGTTGCGGAAAATGGAGGCCATCATGGGTCGAATCTTTAACTTTTTTTTTACTGTAGTTATACTTTGAAGTTGGCATTATTAATTAGAA